>JADWQK010000057.1:0-131591 GCA_017933935.1 Sesamia nonagrioides
TGTAATTACTTTGCATTCATTAAGAACAAGTAAGCCGTATTAATAAATTTTTCCCTATATTGTAAGGTTCATCATTATATTGTAAGTTCTAATTAAATTGCCCATCGTAGCGGGGTCCACGAGGACCGATGGATGCCAGGGCCGCGGGTTCTAAAGGCCAAGGCCTGTAATCACCCCAACAATCATCATCAATTCGTAGCCAAGGCTACGAATCTACTATTATTATATATAATTTAAGGTAATTTTAAAAAATATGTATTATGTTTATATGTTTGTTGAATTAATCGCTAACGTAGGTTATGTATTGTTAGTCCACTTTGTCCCTAACTGCTTTATCGGAAGTGAACAGTGACATGACAACACACCTTTGCAGCATGGATCAGAATTTTATACACAACTTTAAGGGCCTGCGCAGACGACGGAGACGTCGACTTTCTTCTCCGCGGCGGAGAAGAAAGTACACTCCGCGAATAAAAAGTGCACCGCGGATTTACCGCGAACTCAACGCACACGGTGTGCGGTCATTTGTTGCCCAGAAATGTGGAAAAGTGAGAGCACGCAACACGGACTAAAATCCGCCATGTGCGTTGCTTTGCCGAGTCACACGAGTTCTATTATATTCGGGGACTCCCCCGTACTTTTGTCCGGTCCGCTCTCTGCAAGTCCTCGGTAATTCGGGGGACTTTTTGTACGCGGTACTTTTAATCCCTCGTTTGTGTTACTCGATACAGTTGTAAGCGATCTATTTTAGCGGACAGAAAAGTCCGCGGACAAAAATCTCTCGTCTGCGCAAGCTGTAAGAATAAGATGCTTACAAATGGCTATAATTAGATTCTACTACGAACTATAGCTGACCTAGTGGTTATTGGATTTAGGTATACAGTACTTTGAACGAATGCACAATCCACTACGTTTCCACAGGTTATTTATGTTTTAAGACACAAAGTTGGAAAGATAATACATGCAGCATTACAAGAATACATAAACATAAATACATAAACAGTAGCTGCAATATAACCAAAGATAAAATAAAATCGTGGAACAATCTGTGTTGCTACGAGACGTATATTAACCAAAATATTTCACAATGTGAAACACATTGACACACACACACATTTGCTGACAAACAAAGAAAGAAAGTGGCCAAGGACGAGCTGGACACCATAAAATAAATTCACACTACTCTACAATTTAGCAACATAACAATTTTTTGATAACGTTGCTAAATTGAAGAGTACAACAGTTGTAACGTAGCATATCAATGAAGTGAAATATTAAGTTTACTCATTTAACAAAGATACGTGGGTTTTTCCCAGCGGAGGGAGAGCATAGGCTGATAAAATAAAAATCTCCCTACCCAGAGCATGGTTTATCTGTGTTCCACACATACACTAAAATCCGTTCAACTGTTATAACATGAAAGGATAATAAACAAAGTTTATTCTTTCGTATTTATGATATTAAAGTTATGATAGTTTTGTAAAACATATGTTAGATGCTACTATGGAAAAGTCTCTCTCTGTCTCCTTTTATTGTTATGCGAGTATTGCGTAATGAAATTCGTTCGAGTGTTTTTTAATTGGCAATACGTATTTCATTTATAGTCATTTACTACAGCACATCAAGCAATTACAATTTGTCAAATATATTTAATGGATTTTAAACTTTATCGCTAAAGCAGTAAAGTTCTAGGTTAATTGGAAAAATTTTCCTGTAGTGCCTAGTTAGTCTGTACCTAATTTTTGATCTCATTTAATTTTACTTTTTCTGTTGTGCTACTTATATAAGTACACTAAATAAATAGTGATATATCCGATATATATCCATACTAATATTATAAATGCGAAAGTAACTCTGTCTGTCTGTCAGTCTGTCTGTCTGTCTGTCTGTCTGTCTGTCTGTCTGTTACGCATTCCCGCTTAAACCTCTCAACCGAGTTTGATGAAATTTGGTACAGACAATCTTTAGACCCTGAGAAAGAACATAGGCTACCTTTTATCCCGAAAAAAATTGATATTCCCGAGGGAAATCTAAAAAGCGCGATATAACCGAACTTCACGCGGGCGAAGCCGCGGGCGGAAAGCTAGTAATATATAATTTTGTCACATGACCTTGATAAGTATAACAACAAATTTATTATTGCTGTAGCGGTGCCTACAACGCAACATGCGAACAACGCGTCATACTGACGACACACGAATTCTACATCTCGCAATCAGAGTTTACCGTGCAACTAGCATATATACAAGCTCGCGACATCAACCGGCGGGCAAGTGGCCCGCCAGACAACTAGTCTGATCGGAGGATCCTCCCTTTTCTATGGAGGATGAGTGAGCTTTACACGCTGCTCCACATACCTCCACATTGCTTTGGTAACCGTAACAAATAAGTCACACGCATAATAGTCCACTTGAAGAACTAAGTTGGGAAACAAAACCTGTAACATAAAACATAACAGAATGTTACATCATCCAAAGCTAATTGTCGAAGCGCCTGACGCCAACATCGCAGCAACAACGTTTCTCCTTCATCTAATAGAGGTCCACTTCTGGACAAAGGCCTCCCCCAAGGCTTTGCACTATGACCGGTCTTGTGCAGCTCGCATCCATCGGCTTCCAGCGACCTTTACCAGATCATCGGTCCATCTTGTTGGGGGCTTCCCTACGTTGCGTCTTCCGGTACGTTGCCGCCACTCCTGAACCTTACTGCCCCATCGACCATCGGTTCTACGAGCAATGCGCCCGCCTACTGTCACTTAATTTTAGAGACTCGAAAAGCTATTCTGGTGACTTTGTCATTTCTGATTCGGTCGCGCAGAGAAATTCCGAGCATAGTCAACAAAGTTCATCGTTGTTAAATTCCTTATCAAATAACTTACAGTTATTAATTTTTTATTCTCTATCTTCTATAGTTTTTCGTTCGAATTACACTCATGTACCTACTCGAATGTTTTAAATTATTTTATACAACAAGGAACCTTCTCCACTAACACTATCCTCACTATTCGTGCCTGTAATAAAAACAAAACAGATATCAAACCTTCCACATAAGTTTCAACATTATTCACGTACAAGACGACTTTTGTGACCCATCCACTTTATATAAGCCTTTAATCGCATCTTACGGTTCCATGTGGGCGGGTTTATTTACGCCCAACCTATATACGGAGCATACAGTTATTACTACGGGCTCTTGACATTAAAATAGGGTCTCGTACTAAATGATGGAGGACCGACAGTAGTAGAACCAAATTGTGACCTAGCAGTACCCTGATTACGTAACACACTATCAATCATAATATTATTCATTTTGAAGGATGTTGCTAATCCACTGTTTAATAAATGGGCTAAAAATTTGTTTGCTAAGAAATGTTATCTAAATATTAAGTGTGAAAAATAACAATAATTCTTTCACAACAAAGTTCTATTCACGCATCTTCTAACTTTTTCAACAGTACTCCTAAAATTGTCTTAATTACCATTGAAATAAAGTCTATATTTGTATAACTTGCAATAACTTCAATTTGAAACATACATAAAATATTACTATAAGCTCATATTTGTTATAACTTTCATATTCTAAAAATAATTACAAATCTACCTACATACTACAGTAAGTTTAAACTTATAATTAAATCTAATTCTTTTTCACACGCATGTGTAAATATAATTGAATAATATCCTTTTGATATACAAAACTTCTAAAAATTTTCTTTGATTTGTTTCACTAGGATTCTGAGTGCTTTCACAGAAACGAGTCTCGTATGCACAAATATCAAAGCCCGGATGCATAATTATGTACTAGGCGATACAAATATTGTTTTGTACGGGAACCCATCTCCTCAAGTAGGCACTTTTTACATGCTTTTTATTAGCTTCACTTGTATGTTTGCTTGCTTGTTTGTTTGTCCGTCTCTAACTCTTTGAACTACGAGTGGGCGGCTCATTACTGTAAAATGTCCCACTGTTTTCAATACGTTCGTTCGTCCGTTTTTTTTTTTTTAAAAAAGAGTACTGAACTAAAAAGTTGAAAATAAATATAGTTTAAAAACTAAAGAAACATGCTTTAACTAAAGAAAAAAGCGTGAGGCGCTTAATAAACAAAAATTATGGCACAAAGCGCCTCATGCTTTTTTAAAAATTATTTTTAACTTTTTGGTTTGACATTTTTTAAAAGCATGGTTTTTTTTAGTTTTTTAAACTACATTTTTATTTAATAGGTGTAAAAATAAGTTTCCGCCCTTTTTTGACCATTTTGACGAGCATTATCATGTAGAAGAATAATTTTGTAATATCTGGAGTACCCACTAATGGGCGCGCTTTTCCTCTTCTTTTTATTTTCCTCCCATAATGCTTTCAATTTCATGTCTTCGTATGATTTCGGTCTTAAAACTACGTCTTTTGTCACTTCTTTAATTTGAAGAAATCTGCTGCTTTAAGCGAGAGAACTTGTCATGAAATGTTTCAAAAGTTTAGAAACTGAACTAAAAATTAAAGAAGTGACAAAAGTTCCCGCAAATGACGCTTATTCGGCACAAAACTTTACATTTTTGGACAAAAATAAATATGTGATACTGATACAGAGTCACTAATACTTTAAGTGTATGTTTTTACCAGATGTCCGAACTTAAGATATCACATTTTCATCATCATCAACCTTTTTATCGTCCCACTGCTAGGCACAGGTCTCCTTTCATACAGAGAGGATTGAGCGTAATCACCACGCTTGCTTAATGCGGGTTGGCGATTTCGGACTTAAAGTCCAGGTTTCTTCAAGATGTTTTCCTTCACCTTCAGTCATTGGTGTCCAAGATATACTTAGAAAGTACATATAACTTTAGAAAAGTTACATTGGTACTTGCCTGACCTGGAATCGAACCCGCGCACTCATATTTTTTCTCATTGAGAGGCTGGTATTTTAACCACTAGGCCACCAGAACTATCTATCACGACTTACGATTACGTCTTATGATTTTACACCTGATAATTTCAACGCAACCTAATACACACCAAGTACATCTAATAATTTCATCACCGTGCCAATAACAGCGGTGATGAACCAAACAAATCAAAGACACAGGTGGATTATTGTACACTACTTTTCACAAAGAGGAGGCTTGTTTCCCCATAACTGGGAATATTATAGGTTGATTCTATAAATGCCAGAGCTGCTGGTTGTCTGCCAAGGCCGCGGGTTCTCTGCCAGGGCCACGGATGTTCTGCCAGGACTAATGGTTTCGAAGGAGATATCTGATACCTGGCATAGGTAAATGAAGGAACACGGGACTTATATAGTCAGTAAAAGTCTGATAGGTGCTTCGCCCAGGCAGGAGAAGCTGTTTAATGATTTTCTACCCAAAAAAAAAGAAAGCTGATTGTAGATGTATATCAATTACTTTGCCTATAACCATATCAAGGTTTGAGAAGGAAAGCGTTTTTTTTTTGTTGGGTTGGGAAATCTTCAATTGATTTCTGGGCGGAGCGGAAGGGCGTGTCAGACTTTTACTGACTAAAACCTAACCGTGTTTCTTTGTATGCCTGTGCGACGGCCAGGGTCACGGTTTCTTGTTTAACCAACCCGCAACCCTGACCCAGAAGGCATCGGTCTTCGTGGACCCCATCACGATGTGCTGACATCTCTTTGAGGCGCGCGTGACTGTTCCTTACCGGGCGGTGAGCTGCCCACTGCTCACCGCCCGCAGGCCCGCGCCTACGGTGGCTGGGGTTTGGTGTCGTCTCCCGACCAGGGCGTCTCCTGCGGCCGCTAGTGGCGTGAAGGCGCTGGGATTCTCGTTGCCTCACGCGCTCCGCCTCCTCCTTTGCCAGCATCATTGCTTCGCAGAAGGAGGTGACGGCCTGCCATGCACTCTCGCTCCGGACCATGGCCTGGAACAGGGTCGGACGCCGAGAGATCGCTGCCGATCACCACCACGAGGACACGGCGGTGCTCTACCCAAGCCGGGCAGACCTCCACCGAATGCTCCACCGTGTCGTCAGGGCGATCCACACAATGGTGACACTCTGGCGTTTCCTCCCGCCTAATACGAAACAGGAACCTCCCGAAACAACCGTGTCCGGTGAGGATCTGCGTCAGGCGGAACGTGAGGGCGTCGTGGCGCCTCTTTAGCCACTTCTCAAAGAGTCCCTCTTAACGCCACTTCTACTTACCGCCGCTATTGTGGTGTGCACAGAGAAGGAAAACCTATGTATGTATTGAGATTAATTTCAACTACGAGGTGCAATTCAATTAGATTAATGCGTTATTAATCTGATTGCTTCTCGCTGAACTGCGGATTTAAATGGATATCTGAATCGAAATTGCTCTCATCTTTCGGGCTGAAACAATGTTTGATGTTATTTTATCTTGCCTTGTTGCGGTCAACTAGCTTAATTGATAAAAATCCCCAACCTATTTAAATAGACCTTTGAATTACCCATTTATCTAAGTCTTACTTTGGTTATAGGATTTTTATTCTTATTTTCTTTCTTTTAGCTAAGTTTCAATTTTTTATCAATATTTTTTTTTTAATAATTATAAACTAGCGCTTGACTGCAATCCCGCCTGATGGTAAGCAGTGATGCAATCGTTGATGGTAAAGCGCGCTAGTTTATTAATCCCATTAACATAAAAACGACTTAGTGAATAGGAAGGAAGACGGCAGTTGAGCGAGGTGGTGCAATTTTAAACCCAACAACACGACCAACGATACTGCGCCAGAGAGACATTGATGTGGAGAACCTCCACGAGCAAACTCCCGACCTATCAACATTTGACGCATCGTACCCAGCACATATCGCAACACAACTGCTGAGCTAATAATATATCTAGGCCCTGGTGATCTGTAATTCAGGTTGTTGTACATACTTACATTATGCGCCTGTCCCTCGCAAAGTTAGCCCTAATTATTAAGTTTTAAAAATAGCATAACTTTAATGATGAAAAAGAATACCAAAAAATATTATCTATTTTCCCCTCACATTTTCATGCTATCATATAATTCTCCTAAGTATGAGCACAGTTCATTTAATATTGTATTAGTAGCATTTGTTAAATATAGGTAATTCAGGCTGCTTGTTTAACGGCCTTATTTACTTGAATATTTATGTAGGCAATAACTTACTTGCTGGAGTTATCTCCAGCAACTAACTTCGATATTTCATGTATTTTATATATTCATGTATTTATTTATAGACATGAATAATTTAGCAAAATACTATACGTAACAGTTAAACTCTAAAGCGTCATATTTAAGGCATTCAGCGATGAACCGAACACTGACCCAAAAAAGGCTTCAAGAAAAGGATTATAATCTCATTCAGGAGACGGATTCGTGAACAGAGTTCGACAGATCGACCTACATTATAATAAAAGATTGATAGCAAAATTTCTTCCTAAACAGAGTTTCCTGTTTTATAATTCCCGGTCCTTTCTCCCGGGATTAGTGTCAGGGGGATATGTCTCAAACTTTTCCCGCAAACAGGGAAACTTTTGGTCCTTTGAATCCGGAGTGACGTAAGAGAAGACAAATAGACATGTCGTGTTCTATAGAAGTTCCGAGTTGATGATGAAGCGATCGGGTGTTGTAAATGACTTTTTGAGATGTGGAATATTCGGATACTGGGAAGGCGTTGTCTTGTCTAGTTTATCATGTGGGATCGTCTGTAAAGATGATGTTATGCTATCTAGAGTGTGAGGTACTAGGTCTATAGGTATTGATACTTATAGATTAATATAGATTGGTACTTATAGTTTCTACTTGTGGTCTTCATTCTTTTTAGGGTTCTGTAGCCAAATAGGCAAAAAGCGGAACCCTTATAGATTCGTCATGTCTGTCTGTCCGTCCGTCGTCTGTCCGTTCGTATGTCACACCCTTTTTTTTGAAATTATAATAGCTATACTGTTGAAACTTGGTAGGTAGATGTATTATGTGCACCGCATTAAAATTTTGATGTAAAAATAAAAAAAATAATAATAAATATTGGAGGCTCCCCATACTTAGAATTGAAATTTAAACTTTTTTTTAGCAAATACATACGTGTACCCCACACGTATGTATTTGCTATCTATGGATAGGTCTTCAAAAATGATATCGAGGTTTCTAAAATATATTTTTTCTAAACCGAATAGTTTGCGTGACAGACGGCTTCCAAAGTGGAAAAAAGTTGCCTCCCCCTAACTTCTATAGTAAGAAAATGAAAAATCAAAAAAAAACATGCTGTACGTTACTATAAAACTACCCACGAAAATTGTTTTGAACGAGATCTAGTAAACAGTTTTTTTTTTAATACCTCGTAAATCGTAAACCGCTTATTACCGCGTAATCTTTCATACAAATAACTTAAATCCTTTAATTTCACAAATCAATGGTATGGAACCTTTGTGCGTGAGTCCGACACGCACTTGGCCGGCTTTTTTCCTTTTGGTTTTACCATAAAACCCATGAGACGTCCATAACTGGACATAGCCCCAGGCAACGGGTTCCTGCGGCTCCAAGGTCGTCGGTTTCCGGTACGCGGTCTCTACTACAGAACCTTGTTACTACAGAAATGTTAGCAAAATAATTTTAATACACAATGTAACTGCATATTCTGCCTTGCCCGAAAAGTTCAACTGATAAGTTGTAAGGTAATCCATAGTAATATTAAAATGCGAAAGTAACTCTGTCTGTCTGTCTGTCTGTTACGCTTTCCCGCTTAAACCTCTCAACTGATTTTGATGAAATTTGGCACAGACAAAATTGAGACCCTGAGAAAGGACATAGGCTACCTTTTATTGAAAAAAAAATATGAACCGAATTGCACGCGGGCGACGCCGCGGGCGGAAAGCTATTATCCTATAAAAAATGAAAAAAAATTATAAATGCTGTCGCTGAAAAGATATCATAATAACAGATAAATCCACAAAAACACAATAGCAATGACGGACAATTTAAAAATATCCCGGGAACTATAATTGGACCAAAGAAAGAGAACAATTTCAACAATTTGGAAATATTACGTCGGAATTTCAATCGACTCCGCGCTTTATGCACTTTCTTTTTCGTCCATTTCTCGGCGACGACGACGCCATCGCTCCGACATTTTATATGTTCCAAGGGAGAAATTTGTTATTTTTCCTCGAGTTTTTTTACGACGTCTCTCAGTATATTTTGATAAATATTCTATATACCTGTTTACATTTATGTAAGATTTTTTCGATATTTATGTGTCTGAAGAAGGTTTTTTTCTTCAGAAAATTAATATGTATCTTTGTTTTATTTTTATCACTAAATTCAATAAATCTTAGGCAAAAGTGAATAAACCGAAACAAACTCGAATGTTGTGATTTTTTTTTATACATATATATTATAAACTAGCGCTTGACCGCAATCCTGACTGATGGTAAGCAGTGACGCAATCGTTGATGGTAAAGCGCACTAGTTTATTAAGAGCCTATTCACTCTAGCCTTGAAGACACTCAAATTGTAGTCCGACGGAAACACCGCCGCTGGCAAATTGTTCCAGTCCCTCGATGTACGCGGTACAAAGGAGGAGGCGAAACGCTTCGTTCGGATCATAGTGGTGTTAACAACGTAAGGGTGGAAACTAGCCGTACGACGGGTCGTCCGATGGTGGAACGGAGATGGGGGAATTAAATCATGCAATTCCTTCGCACACTCCCCAAAATGCATCCTATAGATCACCGAAAGGCTGGCTACTCTACGCCTGTGCTCTAGGCTTTGGAGCCCATCTCGAGTTAGATCAGGGTCACCAACCAGCCTCTTCGCACACCTCTCCATTGAATCCAAAGTGGCCAGGTGACACTTAACAGCACCAGCCCAAATGTGGCTGCAGTACTCCACAAACGAACGGACCTGTGCTTTGTATAACATTAGAAGCTACCCAGGTGTGAAGTACTGCCGGATCTTAGCGATAACGACAAGTTTCCTGGCAGCCACCTTGGCCTTGGACTCAATGAACCACCCAAAGTTAAGGTTCGAGGAAATCTCAACTTCCAAAAGCTGAAGGCGCTCGGAACACTCCAAGGACACATTTTGAAAAGTAGGAGCCAAGGTCAACGGGCACCTTCCGGCGGTGAAAAGACACGCCTGTGTTTTGGCGGCATTGCATGCTACAAGATTGGCATTGCCCCATTCGAAGACTGCCTGAAGTGCAACACTCGTTCGCTCAACCATGGCCTCTCTTTCGGACCGGATTGATTCCCTACTAGCCCGAGCATCCGGCAGGTATCTCTCTACAACTGTGCTGTCATATGCATACCCATAGATACCGGGCATCAGCAGATCGTTAATATGATTATTACAAAATATACGTAGCTTTTATAAAATTATGTTTTAAACTTATTCCATCATCATCTCAGCATTAATCCCTGTCGCATCCGAAGCTTTTCCAGCTTTGGAGTCTGGGGTCCGCTTTACCAATCTAACTGCTGATTTAGGGTAAACTTCGATATTTTCCATGTTACTGCCGTCTGACCTCCACAACCCGAAGGCGATATCGAAGCATTACAGTTAGACCAATTGTTGGACTTTTGAGGGCTCCAACAACCCGTAACGACTGCCACTAGCTGTTTGTATGGCAACCAGGACCAACGGCTTAACGTGCTTTCCGAGGCACGGAGGTAATGTTTTAAACTTATTAGCTATATTAAATAGCGTTTACTAGAAACATTGGATTTTACATTGAATTGAACAAGGTGTGTTCGTTTATTCTTCATCTACATTTCAGTCCAAAGATCTCCACGACGACCGGTACCTACTGCGTCTCCCGCATCGTTTATTCTATTTGTATTAAATAAAAAAAATGTAACGAAAAATCTATACATTGAACACAGAAACAACCACTGGAGGCAACTTTGTAAGTAAACAAATTATTTATGCATCAATGCGCTCATTTCTCTTAAGGAGGATAGGAAATCACCTCGAACACTTGAATTGACACTTTGGAGTTTATGTTGAGTATTTTTGATATTGTGTTAAATATTAAAAATGTTTTCTGCTCTTACATTCCATGTCTTCTTAAATGATAGCTTTTCTAAAATAAAAGATTTTAAATATTTACTTTCCTTTCTATGTACCTAATCTCCCTTAATAATATTGTTATTAATATTGACAGATAAATTGTACGTAGGTATAGTGCCAACTGCTTCGCTGCGTGTCGCCGGCACGATTCTCGCACGGAACAAATATTTGAATGGCCTACAGGTACTTGCTCTGGCTGTTGTGTATGTGAGTTTAAATGTTTGTAAACGCAACCACGATGCAGGAGTAAATCCTAGTGTGGGGAAACCTTTAAAAAACTGTAATTAATTAATACATTTATACTTATCCGATCAACACAAAAAATATATATCTAACACATGTGACATCTACCAACCCGCACTGGGCCAGCGTGGTGGATTACGGCCCACTCCCTCTCACTGAGAGGAGACTTGTATCCCGTTAGTAGCAACATTATAGGCTGATTATGACAATGATCAACACAAATTGCAATTTCAAAAACTGCGTTTCGACGTGAGATTTCAAAATTGCCAATAATCGTCACGAGAATGCCAACTCAGAGTACATAAAATCAAAATACAATAATAATTGAATAAATAAGGTCCCAAAACGCAGTAAATGTCAACGTGGTAGGTCCGGGGGAGCTGATGACCGGATAATATCGACTCTTTTCTGAAAGATTGGTCACATATGGCAATAGATAAGGTTAAATGGAAGGAAGGGTGCTCCTTCCTCCTTCTTTCGTCTCGCCTTTGTCGTAAAAATGTAAACAAATATGTATGAACTGAAAAACAACTTTGACTACTAAAAAACAAATTTCAGTTTGAGTTGTAAATTCCAAATTTGCAATTTTTTTATCAGTGCTGGACTCTGAAATGAACTTAATTTTCTTTCAAATAAAGTTGATATTTGTTTGTAACTTGACATATGACGGGGTCTTAACTTTTAGTGAAAACCGAATTTTAATAATCTCTCATCATCATCATCTCAGCGTTAATCCCAGTCGCATCCGTAGCTTTTTCAGCTTTGGAGTCTGGGGTCCGCTTTACCAGTCTAACTGCTGATTTTGGCTAAACTTCGATATTTTCCGTGAAGCGACTGCCGTCTGACCTCCACAACCCGAAGGCGATATCTAAGCATTGCAGTTAGACCAATTGTTAGACTTTTGAGAGCTCCAACAACCCGTAACGACTGTGACTAGATGTTCGTATGGCAACCGGGACCAACGGCTTACCGTGCTTTCCGAGGCACGACCAGACCAGTGCAAATACTCATATTCATGCATACAAATATTTGCACTGTGTGGGGATCGAATCCGCGCCTCCTTGCGCAACGGCCGCGTTCGCTACCGCTACGTCACGGAGGTTGTCAATTTTAATCAATAATCTCTATTAAATTGAAATAGAGGTACTACAAAGTTTTACAGAGTTATAATCCTAATCAGTTTATTTGAATTAACAGAAGATACGATTAACTTAAAATAACATCTATCCAGAATCTATCTATTATTCAAGAAATCAGATTATACAAACTCCTAAATTAATTATCAGATGTCGGTATAACAATCAGTGTCGAATCGAATTTGTTGCACACAGAAGTTTTGAATAAGTTATACACTAACCTGATGGATGGTTAGATAACGGTATTAATTTTAGCGCCTTTATAATTAATTGTTTATTAAAGATTTGCTAAAGAAACATCATCATTATCATAATTTCAGCCGAAAGTCGTCCACTGCTGGACTTAGGCCTCCCCCTAGGATTTGCACTACGACCGGTCCTGAGCCCCCGCAACCAGCGGTTTCCCGGGACCTTCACCAGGTCGTCGGTCCACCTTGTTTGGGGCCTACCCACGCTGCATCTTCCGGTGCATGGTCACCACTCGAGAACCCGTGACCCCATCGGGCATCGGTCCAACGGGCATTGTGCCCGGCCCACTGCCACTTTAGTTAGCGTTGCTACTCTTTGGGCTATGTCGGTTACTCTGGTTCTTCTGCGGATCTTCGGTATAAAGAATATAATGTATTAAAATTAAAGTCCAAAATCACATATTCATGTAGGTTGCGTACGTCAAAATTATAAATTCATACATTTATATACATCTCACAAATACAGATGCGAGGTACCGTACTCTCACTCATCACACACAACACGAACACACTTACAAGCATCAACCCACGCACACAAACTTACTATAAAATATGTAAAGATTACCCCGTCGGACCCATAAGGATAATAAAGGTTAGGTAATCTCATGACATGACCAAATAAAATTTAAAACTTTACATAATCATCATAGTAACAATACTAACGAATTTTGAAATAATCTTTATTTCCACGAATTAACTTCAACTTTCCCAAAATTTGTTACCTTGTATAAATAAATATATAACATTGGCGGCATTTTGCCGACCTCAAAGCATATTAAGCTATATGATTTCATAATAACTAGAGATGTACCTACTATTTGCGTAATAACGTTTTTTTATCGATATTAATCGAAATTTGTACCTGGATGTATGATTTGTTCTAAAAACACAGATTACTTTCGATCATGGCAAAAGGACTTTAGATTAATTACTAATAACATTATTATCATCATCATCATCATCACAGCGTTAATCCCAGTCGCATCCGAAGCCTTTTCAGCTTTGGAGTCTGGGGTCCGCTTTTACCAGTCCTACTGCTGAAATGGCTGAACTTCGACATTTTCCGTGAAGCGACTGCCGTCTGACCTCCACAACCCGAAGGCGACATCGAAGCATTGCAGTTAGACCAATTGTTGGACTTTTGAGGGCTCCAACAACCCGTAACGACTGCCACTAGATGTTTGTATGGCAACCGGGACCAACGGCTTAACGTGCTTTCCGAGGCACGACCAGACCAGTGCAAGTATTCATATTCATGCATACAAATACTTGCACTGTGCGGGGATCGAACCCGCGCCACCTTGCGCAGCGGCCGCGACCGCTACCGCTACGCCACGGAGGCTGTCGAAGCAAGAACTAATAACATTATTATAACACAGGTATTAGTAAACAGAAATGAGAAGGTGTTATGACATACAATTTAAGTGAAGTATTTTATACAACTTAAAGCATTTTAATGGTCAATATCATGGCATTGGGACTTGGGACTGAAGCTGAAATTAAAACTTTGGCATGTTATTGTTTTGCAGTAAAACAAGATCATGATTTATAGTTGTGTACCTTATTGGAGTTTTGTGAAAGTTCTGAACAATTCCATATGATGTTGAATCAATGCATGAGATTCTGCAATACTTAATTGATACGAAAAATAGTTACCAGGAAATCGTATCGATCGATCGATCAATATTTGTACATCTCTAGTCAAAGGGTACCGCCAGCATGCAACTGTTTGCCTATGTTCATGAAAAAAAAACTCATTTACTTTAAATCATAAGCCCGTGTGTCCTGCCCCCGTATTCCCCATACCCTCGCACCCCTGTATTGCCATGTAAGTTACCTCCTTTTGCGAAATAATATTTATTTTTATTAGGGAGTATTTTTTTAAGTTTAGCATAGGCTTTGTAGGCATCAGTAGAATCAGTTATCGATACCTAACCTAACAATAATTTCACGGGTCGGACGGGGTTTTCTTTACATATTGTATATTATAATTGCACCTCTAGTAATTCACTTATAAATTGTATCAATTTTCTCGTTGCGGGATGAAGACCACAGTGCTAATTCTACTAATTTTAAGAACGTTCACATTCTGATCTCAGTATCTATCTGTTTAAAAAATACGTCTAATGTCCCTACATTTTGACAAGTTTTGACATTTAGCACCCATGACATCAAGCACCAATAACGGGTCCAGCGTAATCTATTTTAAAACAGTATACGCCTGCTAGGGTTGCCAGATCAGAATATCAAAATATCTGGAAAAAGATTAAAATAGTCGGGATTTTGGGATTTTTGTCGGGAGGAATAAAATATTAATAAGAAATTCGAAACTCATTTATTGCCAAAATAGGTAAGTATTATAAATATACATCGATACATAAAATAGTTTGGCATCTCCATAATCCGTGTTTTTCTCTACTTATTGTACGATTACTAATAATCATCTAAATTTTATTAACGACAATTTTATTAATGAAAAATGACATTTATTTAAAAAATTATTAACAATGCACCAAGACTATAAGCACGCAGGCTTATTGTCTATCTTGTCACATATACTTAGTATTAGACTTCACTGATTCCAGTAATTTAGCTCCTTTATCGCCGTTTAAAACTGACTCGAATATGAAACAGTTAACTTCAAAGTTTAGCCTAATCACTAACTCAGCTTTAATTAAATCTAAAGCCATGCGATATCGGTCTTTGGCAATACAAATTATTTAGTAAACTGAACACCCTTTCACAGTAAGCATTGCTTACAGGGATTGACAATACAAACGAAACAATATTTTTTAAATTTTTGAGTCTTTAAAGACACGTGTTTTTCGTTTGGAAGATGTTCAAATATTTCTGTAATGCAACAGTAATCTGTATATTGGGAATCTTAGTCAATATCGTTTGAAATATTAAGGATGTCGGGCAATACGGATGGCTCTTCCCATGTAAATAAATTTTCGCCTTTTAAAGACAGCACAGATATTTTTTTGAATAAGGAGGTCTCAGAAAAATCATAGCGTTCTTGCAAGTACTGAATAGCTCTTTTTAGGAACTGCTCAGCTTCGCTACAAAAATGTTTTTTTCCCTATTGAAAACATTATTTAATACAGTTCTGTTTCTACCATCAAAGAATTTATCATCCAACCTATTTTTGAGATGACTCATTAGTTTCGTTGTCGTTCTACGACAGTGCACGCATCACTTTCCAATGCTAAAATTGCTGTTTGGAACTCCAACATTATATTGTGTATGAAGTATAAATACGCTTCGGAAATACCCTCATGTTTGACTTCGTCAGCCTCATCACTATTATCAAAAAGGCTAAGACTTTTGGTTATAAACTCCCGTAACTGTTTTCAACATTCAACTTCACCTTTCAACAAAAAATACTTCCAGCAATGCAGTAAACGATCTATAGCAGGCATAAGAGATAGCCATCTTGTTGGAACATGCCGAAGAAGATTTTTATACTCGATACTAATAAATACGAAAAATTATTTTAATTTTTCAGTTCTCGTAGATTAAGCTAAATTCATTGTATATCTTAATGACGATGCTTTCAATGTCTACTGAGACAGCTTTTACTTGACGCAACTGTTTTATACAAAGGGCGATGGAAAGACCTATGCTCGGAGTTTCTCGGCGCGATCGAATCAGAGACGAGGAGATCCGCAGAAGAACCAAAGTCACCGACATAGCTCTTCGAGTCGCTAAAATTAAGTGGCAGTGGGCAGTGCACATTGCTCGTAGAACCGGTGGCCGATGGGGCAGTAAGGTTCTGGAGTGGCGGCCAAGTACTGGAAGACGCAGCGTAGGGAGGCCCCCAACAAGGTGGACCGATGACTTGGTGAAGGTCGCGGAAAGCCCATGGATGCGGGCAGCATAAGACCGGTCATCGTGGAAAGCCTTGGGGGAGGCCTTTGTCCAGCAGTGGATATCTATAGGCTGAAGAAGAAGAAGAAGAACCAAGTAGAACCTCATAACTTTAGGATTTTTCATGATTATTGATGATTAGATTATTATGATTTTTGATGATTAGGATTTTTTTTTAGGATTCATATCTATGTACAAAATTTCAAAAAGATACTTAAAAATACTAGACACGTGTTTCGGGTTTCGCATAACCAAAAAATAATGCTGTATAGCACACCTCGCAACTCTCAGAAAATGAGAAGGTACCTATTATTTGTCCATGTGACAGTTCTATCATTTCTACCATAGTGAAGTTAAAATTTATGAGCACTTGTTGTCAAAAGTGCGGTTGAAGTTTTTCAATGACATTGTGCTAACTAAGTTAAAGCGAAGCGTGCAGCTGTAACGTATTTAGCTACTGCATACGTTTGTTAGCGAGCTTTACTCTAGCTGGTTTGGTTTGTTTTGATTATTGAGTGTTCATTTTTGATTGTTTTAATTTTAATCGCAGCATAATAATGAATTGCTGATATTTAATTGTATTTTGACAAATTTTGATGTCAACCGGCCAACAAGATCGTGTGATTTAACACCGTATGATAGTTTTCCTTGAAGGTTTGTGAAATCTCGGGTTTATGCTAATAAACCCGAAACAATTCCTGAGCTCAAATCGGAATTCCAACGTGTCATCGGTCGTCATGGAAAATTTCATGAAAAGAGTGATGGGCTGCCTTCAGAGCCGCGGGGGTCATTTGGCGGATATTTTATTCCATATTAAATCGGAACATGTCTTCTTTACAACAAAAAATTAATAAAAAAAAAAAAAAACTTTTTTTTCAAACCAAAAAGTCCATAATAAAAATTAATTAATTGAATGTGAACATAACTATTACACAATGGGCTTATCTAACCCCCTGAAAATGAAGTTCAGTGAACCTCTTCAGAAGAACAGTGTCAGTACTCTCTTTGTAAAACGCTTGACAATACGCTTTGAACAGCGTAATTTTCACAAGCGCCGTACACCTAGCGAACCTATGTGCCAGCATACTTCCACGAACCGATAATGCCCTGCGCTCGCTCAATATCCTCTTCTTAACTAATATTTTCTGTCATCACGTGACCTAAATATTTAAAGGAGATGTTTCAGAAATGTATGGAGCCTGGGCCAGCACATTGTACATTTAATGCTAGGTATAGTTATGCTATAGTTAACTGTTTTTAATGTTAATTTCCTATATTTTGGCTGAGTTTTTGAACAGATTCAATTAAACTCGGCCAAGGAGTGCAACACACACACACACACACACATAAATATGGTGGTCAGCAATAAGCGAAATAAGATTTTGACAGTGACATTTGATTGAGTTGTCAAAGTCGCCAATCAAACGTCATAGCCAGTGTCATGGCTACCTTAATAAAGGGTTATCTCACTAAAAAACCGTTTCAAATAATTAATTATATATAAGTACTTGTATTTTTATTCAAATTAATTTAGTGGTATTTTTAGGAAAATCTTTTATTTTTTTCCTATTTATCTATATAGCGTACATAGTGGTGGCCCAAAATGATACATCTCCTTTTAATCTTGATTATAAAGATGATGACTGCAATATGACAGTTTACGTTGACCAGGCGCTGACATAGTTTATAGAACTGAACTAATACTACTGTCATACTAATACTTCTGTCATATTTCTAATGAAATAGAAAAAAAAAATGCAATGAACTTAATTTAGTTTAGTTTCTGAACAAGGGAATCGGCGTCATTGATAGAATTAAAACTAATTAATATAAAACAAACACGTCATTTACTAAATTTCATTCCCAAACATTCGTGGGCTTATTATTTGGCGTCCCTGGTTACTTAGCTCTTTTGATGACTATGCTATTCTTTTTAGAAGTAAAAAGAAAAAGAAAATAGTTGTCTTAGCTGAAACCTATAAAGGCAATACAATTGAAGCCCAGGAAAGTATCTGTTAAAAACTGTAGACTAAAATACATCTACAGCTCTGTACAATTTAAATTTTATTCCCGGGCAGTTTTATCGCAAGTACTTACATTTCAAAAGCAGAGACACTATTGGCACTTCAACGCAATTGGCACTCAAACGAAAAACCCTTCAAGAAAATAGAATATAAAACTTCCAAGTGAAAGTCAGTACAGTTAGAATAAAACGCAGAATATCATTCGCTGTAATATTATTTTTATAGGCGTTTCGTAGATACACAGCATTATGCTGAGGTCGTAAAAGGGAGAACAATCTGCGAACGACGAAGATAACATTACCGATTTAGATACGTTTGTAGGTATGAATACTTGAGTAGATCAAAATACTTGAGCACTTTATCTGTTTAAGTTATGAGTAAAGGAATAAAGTTAAAAAAACGGCCAGCTTTTGAATATTAGAAATATATACATGTAATATTCAAAAGCTGGCCCCTTTTTTTAATTTATTCCTTGCGTTGTTAATAAGATATTCACTGTTATTTACTAATCCGAATATTGATAGAGGCTCTATTTGCACGTCTGTCTAGTTAGCTAATTTGACCCAGCTATCATTAGGTACTGAGGTTTTTATAAGAGGAGCCTTACCTAGTACCTTTTGCAGGTATGCTGGAAGATATTTCATTGCATTACCTCTGTACCTTTTTATGTTCTGTTTTATCTTGCGTTTTTCATAAATGGTTAAATAAATAAAACGCAGAAACGCCTAGCTGCGCCTTACGGTATTACCCATATAAGTTTCGATCTCAGGATCAAAATATGCATTTATATCGTCTCCAAATTTCGTCCAAATTCGTTCGGTAGCTTTTGCACGAAAGAGTAGTATACATCCGTCCATCCATGAATACTTTGGTATTATACAGATTAAACAGCCTGTCGTAAATCTGACATACTTTCTTTTTATAGTAGTGTAAATAGGTACTATGGATGATCATAAAATTGATATACTTAAAGATTCTGAGTTATCTTTAGTTATTCTAGCACCGATACATCAAAAGCATGATCCTTCCTAAAACGGATTATACAGCGAGGTTACAGCATAACACGTTTACATTGGCATGTCTTTCATTTTGATAGTTCCGCAACATAATAAAAGAAAAATAAAATAGCCTATATTTCTTTGTTGTTGTGTTAGTGTTACATAGTTGTGTGTTCCGCAACATACATTGCGTTATTTATCTGTTTGAGTCTACAAATGTTACTAAAATATGAAGCAATGAATTAGCAATTGACTTGAAAATTAATCGCTTCGTCATTTACTATGTTACGCATTTATAATGCAGAATCGGAGATTTTTCCAGTCTGCTAGTATTGAGTAAGAAGCATCCTTTTATTTTCGACTAGCGACCCGCACCGGCTTCGCACGGGTGCAATGCTGATACTAAATACACTACAGAAAAGTGTTAACGTTGTATAAAAAAAAAGCGGCCCACCACTCCCGCTGCTCCCCAGCTACCCCGGACGGAACGTGACACCCCGCAATTTTTAAATCCGTAATGTCTTCGAAAATGTTCATTTAAATCATAGGCTGCAAAGGGCGATATAGATTTATATTAAATCAACAATTTATTTAACGTGTTAAATTGGTAAGGATTAATGCTGTATTGGTCAAAAACGCTTCGAACATTACCCAGATTTTGTCGTGAAAAGTAAATGACAAAAAAAATATTGTGGGATATCTATAAGAGACATCGTATCGTACGCCAGTTGCGAGTACTACGCACCACATTTTTCTGATAAGCATTATCAATAAGGCCACAAAACTTATGTCCTCTCCTGTGAATCTTCCACACATTTACAAATAAAGCATGCAGTTATAAGCTAACGTGCTGTTTTAACCTCCGCATGGTACCGGGCTTAGAATAATACCAACCCATATCCTGTCGTGGGTCATAAGAGGCTACTAAGGGAACATCGTCGTCAAGGGTCGTCATCGTGGACTTTTCTGTAGACCTTTTCAATATGTACAATATTTAGTATATTCTTTGATGATAAATATCGTAGGGTCAGCCAGCGTTTCACTGCAAACGCGGAAAAAAAATAATTATTTACGAAAACACATTAGAAACCTCAAAAATATATATTTCTCTACAATTTAATGGATATTATTATACATATAAACCTTTCTCTTGATAAAAACTCTATCAAAATCCACATAGGGATAAAGAAAGTGACTTTGTTTTTACCCAACTACGGCAAAGCAAAAGGAGGGTTATGATTTTGACATGCTATGTATGTATGTATGTATGTATGTATGTATGTTCATCTGTTCCCTCGTAACTTCTAAACTACTTATCAGAATTCGACAAATGACATATCACATTAGAAGCGTCTTAATTGTCCGCTGATTATAGGCTATATGGGGTTTCATAAAATCTAATGTGGCCCCCTCTAGCGGACAAAACATACAGAGTAAAAAAATAAAGTTAAGATAAATATACCGTGTTTGGTATCATTTGAAAGCGCTTTACTTGTACATTTTGAATATATATATATATTGCTAGCATTTGCTTGTGACTTTACCTGTATTCATGGGCTGGTTGCATATAATTCACATCGTTTCGTTCATAGCTTCTTTACTACTTATCAGAATAAGACCACTGCAGTACCATTAGAAGGGCCTTGATATTCTGTTAGTTATGAGCTATAAAGCTTATCACCAAATTTAGTATTGCGCCCTCTAGCGGACAAAAAGTTCTATGTTAATATAAAATTAAAATAAATATACCGTGTTTGGTATCACGTGAAAAAGCTTGACGAGTACTTTATGCTTGTGCAAATTACAAGAATGCTTTAATGATGTTAAATATGAGCGATAAAAGTAAAGCGCGGGTCACGGGAACTGTGAATCGCTTTATGCAATGTAGAGCAGTGTGAACATTACTAGAATATGTAATCCACTAATGAAAACGACATAAGCTGGGAGTAATTCCACGCGGTGAAGGCGGAAACAGTTTGGTAACTGGCTAAAACTCCCATAAAAATGTCTTTTGCACTGTATGCATTCGGGCTTATGTGCGTATATTATATGTGCGTGTAGATGTAATATGTCAAGTACCTAGTTTTTAGTACATCAATTTAACTTTTGTTAATATTATGCGCCACAAATCCACTTTATTACCAAAATAGTACAAATAATAAAAAGTAAGAAAACTAAAACCCAACTACGACAAAAAACGACGCTGAAAAAGTATAAAACAAGATTTTCAGAACACTGAACTGATCAAAGTTGTTAATGTAGTTGCACGTAAATGGACACAGTAGACTCTACCAAGATGCCTTCGTTGTAAATTGACAATAATGTCATACAATACTATTCTGAAGTATGCAATATTCACTATGTAAAGATAAATTGTCATGTTTGGAAAGGCGTAGTCACACGTTACATATACCTACCGTAGCACCTTGACAACGTGTGACTACGCCTTTCCAAGATTCTGATTCCTAAAATTATTTTATGCCTTAATTTACCCAAACGTGGCAAATCTCAACGGGATGGTAATATTCTTCAAGACTTTCCTTGATCTTTACTCTGCCTATGTCAATATAGCCTCCGAGTTTAGCTTTGACTAATATTTGTGTTGCGCGGGTCTTGAATACATAATCATGCAAGAGATAAGTAGACCACTGCTTTATTTAAAGAGGTGTTGTCATGTTAAACGACAACATATTCTATAAAAATGTTAAGAAATATGTATAAGTTTAAGGAAAAATAAATTTATTTGCTTAATAATAAATTACGTTACAACTTCAAGCATTTTTATGAATCCAATCTATAGTTAATCACACAGAAAAGTAAATAACAAAAACGATGCACTAAAAAAAATCATAACATGATCTCAAGCTTTTTTTAAGAACAAACACCTACATTATAGAACTGATGGAAGACTCATACAAATAAATGTTAAGCCTGACAAAAACCGAAAACTAAAACCATTATTTTTCAAAACAGCTTCGGCCAATATTTCCTTCAAAACAAACAACTTGCCTCTCTTAATGAGCCGCCCTGGATCCGACATTAAACGGCAGACACACTCAACCGACTATAAATCAACTCGGTGGCTTTGCATAACAACCAGAGACAATAGCAGTTTGTGCCGTGTGCTGTGTGCCGTGTAGTGTAAACGCTGACTTGCGGAGAAAAATTGCATCTGTTCATCTGCATCGAAGCGGTATTCTGTGAAAGGTTAGTAATTTTATTAGAGAATTATTGTTTGATAACAGTTTGATGGTGACTGATGTTTTAAAAATTTTAGGTCAATGAAAGGTCAAACAAAAAATCCTTGAGTAGACGATATGCTGCTAGAGAAATAAAATATACATAATTTAACAAAACCTTTAACTCTACAACTAGCTCAATACAATGTTGCATCATTAGTCGTGGAGAGTCTCCAGATCAATCTCCCTCTGGCGCAGTATCGTTGGTCGTGTTAGTCTTGGGTTTAACATTGCATGCGTGCGCTTTACCATCAACGATTGCATCACTACTTACCAGCAGGCGGGATTGCAGTCAAGCACTAGTTTATAAAGATTATAAAAAAAAAAAACAAGCCAACATATTGCGATTCGTCGTGTGCCGACATTATTGATGTCAGGCGAAGCCGTACGGAGGACGGGTCTGAGCAGTTGTGTTGCGATGTGTGCCGGGTACGATGAGCTTAATGTTGTGTCGGGAGTTTGGTCGTGGACGTCTTCGAATCAATCTCCCTCCGGCGCAGCATCGTTGGTCGTGTTCTTGAGTTTAACATTGCATCACCTCGCTCAACTGCCGTCTTTCTTTCTATTCACAGTTTTTTTTGAGTGAAAGGACTTAATAAACTTTACAATTTACCATCAATGATTGCATCACTATTTACCATAAGTCGGGATTGCGGTCAAGCACTAGTTTATAGGTATTAAAAAAAACATTACCATGTCAGGCTGTCATATTAAGGAAACCGTGAAAGCTACTTAGGGTCAAACAAATTGAATCTGCCCTACCTTTTCCCAACTCTTTTGGGGTCAGCTTCCAGTATAACCAGGTGTATGGTGAATACCAGTATATTTCAGGAAAAGATTGTCTATATGACCTGCACCTCTTTGTTAAACTGGTTGTCAGGGTTTGGGGCTTCTGACGACCTTTTACAACCCTCAAAGAAGATGGACATCCGGGATCAATGCGTTACTTTTTAATTCGCGAAGGAATCTCAGTATGTAAAGATTACCCATATCCATGGGCTGATCGGGGCAAGCGTAGCGTATACCAATCGCCCCCTGTGACTGTTATTAATAAATTGTGATCAGCCACAAACCCCACCAATATTAGGTATGATTATTAAAGGGAAAGTTTATTTTGGAAAGGCCACATCCCTTCTTATACAGCCTTTCAAAAGAATCTTTCAAATTTCCAACCCCTCAACTTCTGTTTTTAATTAAGTCTACGTTATAGTGAATTGGCGCCGTTGACTCAGCATACCGCTTTCAACGGGGAACGATAAATCAGCTCCCTCGCTTTACATAACAAGCAAGGACAATAGCATTTTGTGGCGCGTTTTCTGTGCTTTACCTAACTGACGCGGATGAGAAATTGCATCTGTTTTATGTACTAAAAGTCAATATGTACTTTATTATGTGATTATGTCGTCTTAAATGGGAGCTTTGCTTTCCATTTGCGATGACCTCGTTGCTGCTGTAGTATGTTAATTCCAAGTTATTTTTCTTTTCATTATTAACCTTTTGTCGTCCCCCTGCTGGGCACAGGTCTCCTCTCATACAGAGAAAGATTGAGCATAATCACAACGCTTGCTCAATGCGGGTTGGCAATTTCAGACTTATAAAGTCCAGGTTTCCTAAAGATGTTTTCCTTCACCTTCAGTCATTGGTGTCCAAGATATACTTAAAAAGTACATTTAACTTTAGAAAAGTTACACTGGTACTTGCCTGACCTGGAATTGAACTCGCACACTCACACTTGAGAGGCTGGTGTTTTAACCACTAGGCCACCACGACGCCCGCTACTATTTTTTCTTTTAATGAAGCTTACTTATTTTGACATGCTGTTGGTATGCCGAATAGAATGCCGGAATAAATATTTCGGGATAGCGATCCGATGTCATAACCAAAATTGCTTGAAATATCAAACAATCACACGCAGCAGCTTCGCACGCAACAACAGCTTCACATGCAATAGCAGCCTCACACGCAATAGCAATAGTTCACATTTATAAGCTGTGACGCTATAAAATGTGTTCTATTACTGCTGAACTGTTGATCTCTGGATAAATTACGTTCTAAGAGCTACTAGTTTTAATACTGCGAATCGACAAACGGATGCGTTATAGAATCTCATAGGAACTCATTAATTATTCTATACAAAATTAGTATGTAAATCACTCCATACACGTGGTAAATTTCCATAGTTTAGTTGCCTTAGTATAATCCATACTAATATTATAAATGCGAAAATAACTCTGTCTGTCTGTCTGTTACGCTTTCCCGCTTAAACCTCTGAACCGATTTTGTTGAAAATGGTACAGACAATCTTTAGACCCTGAGAAAGAACATAGGCTACCTTTTATCCCGGAAAAACTTGATGTTCCCGAGGGAAATCTAAAAAAGCGCGGTATAACCGAACTCCACGCGGGCGAAGCCGCGGGCGGAAAGCTAGTACATATACATATATCTTTTGCTTAGTCGGCACGATGAGTCCAATACTTAAGACGAATCCATACTAATATTATAAATGCGAAAGTAACTCTGTCTGTCCGTCCGATATTCCCGAGGGAAATCTAAAAAGCGCGATATAACCAAACTCCACGCGGGCGAAGCCGCGGGCGGAAAGCTAGTCCATGCTTCCATACTGTCTGTCTGTCTGTCTGTTACGCTTTCCCGCTTAAACCTCTCAACCGATTTTGATAAAATTTGGCACGGAAAATCTTTGGACCCTGAGAAAGGACATAGGCTACTTTTTATCCCGGAAAATTTGATATTTCCGAGGGAAATCTAAAAAGCGCGATATTACCAAATTCCACGCGGGCGATGCCGCGGGCGAAAAGCTAGTATAGAATATTTTTCCTTCAAGTTATATTGGCGCTGTCACGTAAATAAAGACTTTTATTTGTTCTGGATGGTAAATCATCAAATGACCTATCCCGCCCTGGGTGGAGCAGAAGGGCCTGTCAGACTTTTACTGACTAAAACCCACCCGTGTTTCTTCAATTACTTGTGCGCCAGGGCCACGGTTTCTTTTTTAGCCAATCTGCAACAATAAAGGTAAAAAAGAAAAGAAAGAAAAAAAACGTTTATTTGCAGTAAACATGACGCAAGAGTTTACAAAAACATAAATAATAAGAAATAATTAGGGGAAACATGCATCACATCCACGCAAAACGGCTGTCGCTCAGCATTATGCTGCGACTCTATGCAAAAACAGAGCCCAGCGCTGGTTTTCAGCGACAGCCGGCGTCGACGTACAGACGTCACCCGATGCAACAGACAATTAAAAGTAGCACCGAACCGGTAATACAGTAAATATAAAAAAAAACGTAATAATAAAAAGATATAAAAAGTAAATGGTGAGAGTACACTTTCAACAAACACAAACAGAAAAATAAAATACAGGTTAAATAAAAACTACGAGAATATCATCCTCAAAAATGACTTATATCTGGTTCCGGTTTGACATTCAGCATTTTCTAACATAGTCTGTGATTTGTGTTTTATCGCACGCGCATCCAATCCAACATGCATCAATGTTCCACTACATTGTTTGATAACATCAATTATTACTATTACAATTTATAAATAATTTGTATTAAAATTAATTATTACCACACAATTGAGTTACAAAATGCCCAAACGTATAATGTTACGAACAGTGTGTGTTGGTGTTTTATCTTTGCAAATATACCTAATACACCTATTCACGCACATACACAGACATGACTAAACTAATATGTATCTTCTGTCCTGTTCTTAATTCCGGACGAAGCGCTTCGCCTCCTCCTTTATACCGCGTACATCGAGGGACTGGAACAATTTGCCCGCGGCGGTGTTTCCGTCGGACTACAATTTGAGTGTCTTCAAGGCTAGAGTGAATAGGCTCTTAATAAACTAGTGCGCTTTACCATCAACGATTGCGTCACTGCTTACCATCAGACAGTATTGCGGTCAAGCGCTGGTTTATAAATTATAAAAAAAAAAAAAAAAAATAGAAAGAAAAGTAGCATTGAATTTACATTTATAAATACGCACACACGCTCACTCACACTTTGACCTTTATAATATAGTTTGTGTACAGATATCCCAGCCACTACATATATATGTAGACTTTAATGGGTAAGTGTAGCTATAATTGAGTAGCTTAAATACGGATAAGGTAAACTATAATTCATTAGAGTTCACAGGAATACCGTTTGACTCAGCCTTATTTAAAGTCTGTTACATCATTTTCGTAGTCGTGTAGGTTTCGATATGTTTTTTTTATATGCACCGCTCCTATTGGTCGGGGCGATGTTATACAATATGTTAAGAAAACCCTGTCCGATCCGTGAAGGTATTGTTAGGTATCGATAACTGATTCTACTAATGCCTGCAAAACCTGGCTAAACTTAAAAAAAAATACCCCCAAAAAAATAAATAACTTAAATAAAATAAATAGGTAATTTCATGGCAACACAGGCACAGGTCATGACCGCAGTTGACCTCATGCTTGTAGGTATAGGTAGCTTGTTCACGTTTATCGACTCTCGAAAGAAACAATGATACTTAGGCATCTCGAGAAAAGAATTTTTTTTAAGTAGGAAGGTCGTCTAAATCTCCAAATGTATCATTTCATTGGATGAGCACAATTGCTGTGGCGGAGATGTTCCATATTTCGTCGCACGAGATTAGCACGGACATGCACACAAATAAAAATCAAGTGGTGTCAAATCCGCGCTGGCCACAGTTGGCCCCTACCAATCCACTGCTCGCCGAATTGATAATGGACAATAATGATAATGTACTCACGTACAGGTCGGCAAAAATATCGTGAGGCACCGTCATGCTGGAACCCTCGTGCATTGACCGATAAGTCTCCACTTCCAAATCGTCTAACACCTGATCACAACACAGCTAATTACATTAACTACCTCCATCACCATGTTATATTACTCTACGTTAGAAAACGACATGATCACACAATACACGAATAGTGTACACCAGCAATGTTTATGCGCAACTAATAATTTAAAGCAAAAATTATTTTTATTTTATAAAAATAGGTACCTACGCCGGCACGCTTTGGTAGAGATGTGTATGTAATCAAAATATTGTTTTTTTATCGATTGATACTCGTCTATTTTTGGTATCGATTTAGTATTGTAGTTTCTCATTCTTATTCTCGATTCAACATCGCATGGAATTGTTTAGAACTTTTACAAAACTCAAATTAGCGAGGTACACTGCTGGAAATGAAAATCATGCCAGTTTTAATTTCAGTTTCTGTCTCAATATCGATGATATTGACCGATAAAATATTTGTAAAACTTTACTAAAATTGTGTTTCATAAGTCTTTCTCGTTTCTGTTTACTAATACTTGTGTTCTAATAATGTTATTAGTAATTGATCGATAAACAAACAAAAGTACTTTTACCATTGGGTAATCTGGGTTTTTACAACAAATCCTTCAACCAGATACAAGTTTCGATTAATAGCGATAAAAAACGTTATTACGCAAAAAATAGTACATCCGTAGTTTCACCTACTATTTTCCTTTGAGGACACCGACAAACTCGCCGCGCGCCGGCATCACAAACGAGACCGCCAAATATTGAACATACATTTAATATCCAACAATAAATCAAACGATGATACCGCCGAAAATGGTGTTGTCACATTTTAAAAATTTACCTAATTTTGGGGAAGTTCGCGGGAAAAAAAGATAATTTCAAAATTCAATAATATTGTTACTATGATGATTATGTAAAATTTCATATTTTATTTGGCCATGTGTTTACCTAACCTTTATTATCCTTACGGGTCGGACAGGGTTTTCTTAACATATTGTATAGACCTAAAGCCTTCTTGGATTAATGGGTTATCCGACCCAAACAGAATTTATCAAATCGGACTAGTAGTCCCTGAGATTAGCACGTTCAAACAAACAAACTAATTAGCTTTATATATGTACATACTAGCTGCGTCTCGCGGTTTCACCTGCGTAGGTTTCGATTATTTTTTTTATAATTATGCTCCTCTTCTATTGGTCAGAGCGTGCAGTTATATAGGCTAAACCCTTTCTGGATTAATGGGCTATCCAAAGCTAAAATATTTTTTCAAATCGGAGTACTAGTCCCTGAGATTAGCGCGTACAAACAAACAAACTCTTCAGCGTTATACAGTATGTTAACTAACAGAGGGCGTTCCCGTTAACCCGAAATAGTATAGCATGCATACATGCTAAAAAAAATATTTCCATTCGAAAACAAAATGTTTTAAATTTTTTTCCAATATGAAAATATTCAATAAAAATTTTAAATTGACATGTAAAAAAACACACTGTACACGCGAACATGAAAGACGGCAACGTCGCAATTTATTTATACATGACGACTACTATTTTGATTTAAAACAGGAGGTTTCAAATTTATTTCCAACTAGCTTTCCGCCCGCGGCTTCGCCCGCGTGGAGTTCGGTTATATCGCGCTTTTTAGATTTCCCTCGGGAACATCAAATTTTTCCGGGATAAAAGGTAGCCTATGTTCTTCCTCAGGGTCTAAAGATTGTCTGTGCCAAATTTCATCAAAATCGGTTGAGAGGTTTAGGCGGGAAAGCGTAACAGACAGACAGACAGACAGACAGACAGATAGACAGACAGACAGACAGAGTTACTTTCGCATTTATAATATTAGTATGGAAGTATGGATTAGAATTTTTTTTTATTTGGATTTTTTTATGCTTATTTTTCTATGGTGATATTTTTATTTTAATCTATTAATGATATATATTAACGAGTTTAAGGGAACGCCCTCTGTTATTTAACATACTGTATATTAGTATAGATGTGTGTAGGTAATCTAGTAGGTATCATGAGTTGAATTCCTGATTATAGTTTGTGTACAGCTATCCCAACCACTCTATTTATAGAGTGTAATGGGAGTGTAGCGATAATTGAGTAGATCAGCTTATACGGGTAAGTTAAACTATGACTAATTGGATTTTATTCACAAGAATGCCGTTTGACTCAGCCTTAATGAAAGCCTGTTATATCATATTCATGCATTAGAGACGTTGACTATAAATAAGGCGAAAACATTATAAAATACCGTGGAATCTCGGTGGCCATGATATCGGCTGCCGGCAGAAGTTACCACCCACCAGACAGTCTTGCCGCCAAACGATTCGTCGTGTTCCGACTTGGTGTCTGGTGAAGCCGTACGAAAGACGGGTCTGAGCAGTTTTGCTGTGATGTGTGCCGGGTACGATGCGCCAAATGTTGCTGTGTCGGGAGTTTGGTCATGGAGGGTCTCCAGATCAATCTCCCTCTAGTGCAAAATCGTTGGTAGTGTTGTTGGGTTTAACATTGCATCACCTCACTCAACTGCCGTCTTCCTTCCTATTCACTCAGTTTTTTGAGTGAATAGGCTCTTAATAAACTAGCGCGTTTTACCATCAACGATTACTGCTTACCATCAGGCGGGATTGCAGTCAAGCACTAGTTTATAATTACAAAAAAAACCCTTCATCGAAGAAATCTTATGCACTGTCATCATAAACTGATATTATTATCTGAGGAATTGCAGTTTGACAGGTTTTTTTATCTATACTTATACTTAATTACCTATATAAAGCTGAAGAGTTTGTTTGTTTGTTTGAACGCGCTAATCTCAGGAACTACTGGTCCGATTTGAAAAATTATTTTTCGTTGGATAACCCATCAATCTAGGAAGGCTTTAGGCTATATAACATCACGCTTGGACTAATAGGAGCGGAGCATATGCTGATGCTTTCTTTATATGGGACCGTTTATTTAAAGTAAGCTGAATAATAAAATGGACATACTACCTATGACCAGAAATAAATGCAAAAATTATGTCTCAAAATTCCTGGCGAGAATGGACTATGAAAGCACGGAGAAGTTCCTTATTACATGAACGCAACACGCACACATTCATCACACAAACACATAAAGGATGATTTGGACCAATCAAACTAGTACTCTCTGTCCCCACTTTGACAGATTTCCGCAATTCGAACAGTGTTCTCCCACACTGTTCTTCTAATGGACTATATCACAGGCATAATATAAATGGCAGGCTTGGAAGTGCTATGAGGCTTCGTTCGATTGATCCAAACCCACCTTAACTCACTCATTCATCACACATCTACACAATACACGGTACACCACAAAATTTCAAAATTCTAATTAACACATAATAAATAAGTTAATACATATTTTTAGTAAAATTTGTTTGGAGTAACAACTTGTCTTTGTCACATCAATAATTAATGACTGATGCTATGTATGAACCGATCTAATAATGTGCCTAGACGAAGGAGACTAGTCTCCACGACACAGGGAATCCTAGTGTGGAGGCTAGTGCTATGTAAATATTGTAACATTTATCTGAACAATAAAGTTTATTATTATTATATAAAAAAAAACATATCAGAACCTACGCGGGTGAAACCGCTGAGATTCTGAACTTTAAGATATGCCAAGTGTTATTGAAGGATTCTTCAAACACTTAACTTTGAAACTACTAGACTCTTTACTTGCTTAGAACTATGTAAACGCTCTTTCTACCTCACGGATTTCTATAATCTCCCTGCTACTTACCCTCAACGAACTTTGATTCTAAGCAAATAATATAGTTGACTGGTGATCCCTCACCAAAATAATTTAATTACCATCAAAATTACAACGCTATGTAGACATTTTGGGGATCGTATTAAATTTAAAATAACTTTTAAAAAGTTTATTTAAATTAGATCATTAGCTTCGCATGTGTAATTAGAAAGGTAAGGAGACGGTAAATTAGTTAATATATACTTTAGTTAAACCAATTTATTGTCTGGAAAATCAAAACCAAAAGTAATTTATTCAAATTATGCTGAAGCTTAGAGAGCACTTTTAGAAATTTACGAAGAAAAACGAACTGGAGACTGTTAGCCTAATTACAAAGAAGGCATCTTTAGATCCAAGTTAAAACCATCGAGCTATTATTTCATTTCTAATTGTATTCTGACAAAGGAACAGACGACAGCGACAGCCTCCGTGGCCTAGCGGTAGCGGACGCGGCCTCTGCGCAAGGAGGCGCGGGTTCAATCCCCGCACAGTGCAAATATTTGTATGAATGAATATGAATATTTGCACTAGTCTGGTCTTGCCTTGGAAAGCACGTTAAGCCGTTGGTCCCGGTTGCTATACGAACATCTAATATCAGTCGTTACGGGTTGTTGGAGCCCTCAAAAGTCCAACAATTAGTCTAGCTGCAATGCTTCGATGTCACCTTCGGATTGTGGAGGTCAGACGGCAGTCGCTTCACGGAAAATTTCAAAGTTTAGCCATATCAGCAGTTAGACTGGTAAAACGGACCCCAGACTCCAGTGCTGAAAAAGCTTCGGATGCGACTGGGATTAACGCTGAGATGATGATGAAAGGAACAGACGACAGCACATCAAGCTACTACAATCTGTCAATTTTTTTTATAAGATTTTCAACTTTATCGCTAAACCATTAGGGCTCAAGATTGATTGGAAATATTTGATAGTTTCGTGTACTTCACGTGCCGTCGTTTATACAGCTCGCGGGTGTTAACTGTGCACCTCGCTGGAATGTGACCCCTCTCCCGCTTCCCCGCGCGGCGCCCCGCATTCGCCGTAAGCGCTTGGTAGCGATAGCATCTTTGTTACAATTGTCCAAATACAGTTTAAATCTCCTGTTGTTATTACTGTTTCTGTGGAGTTTTTCTTTGTTAAGTTTTTTTTTTATTAAGTTTGTTTTTCCTTTTTACATTTTCGACGCTTTAGTGATGAAGTGTGTGCCTGTTGCACCAACATTATATTTTAGTCCATATGTAACAATTTAATTGCAAAACGTCATGAAATGACCTAGTATTATGACGCTTTATCATCAAAACGACCTTTTATTATAAAAAAAAAAAAATTAATATGTATTTTTTTAACATAATTCTAATTTGTGCAAACGGTACCGTCCGAATGACGTCACAGAGTGAGGTGCACAGTTAACTTGTGTGTGTTATACCATTTTTTTTGTTGGGATGGGTAAAAACGACCATCAAATCACTTTCATCAAATGACTTTTCCCGGTCTGGGCGGAGCGGAAGGGCGTGTCAGACTTTTACTGACTAAAACCCACCCGTATTTCTTCACTTGCCTACGCGACGGCCAGGGCCACGGTTTGGAACTCACGGTTTAAGAATTTTTAAATAAAAACTGGCTAACTATACTAAAAACAAAATAGCAATGGTGGCCTATAGAGCAGGGTGGCAAAAGAGCACTGGTGGTGTAGTTAGTGGTAACAGCCGCGACTTACAAGTTGTAGGTCATAGGTTCGAACCTCGTCAGGCGCTTTGCACTTTGTATAAATTATTTTAACAACATTACTTTCAAAACGGCAAAAGAACACATCGTGAGGAAACTGGCATGTCCTAGAGACAAAAGTTCGAAGACTTGTGACATCTACCAACCCGCACTTACGGCGAGAGGAGGCCTGTGTCCCAGGTGTAGGAACAGTAGAGGCTATGGGTATACTCCATCGGTTTGGTTATATAACAAAAGGTAAAAAAAACTACCTAAATTAGTTCACCCACTAAACATAGCACCAGTCACTTCAGTTATTATGCTACGTAGAGTAGCTGTGTCCCGTATAATATCAACAGAAGTGTCTGGTATTAAATTTAGTCAGTTAACTGAGTCACGTTGCTTTGTATTTACTAGCCCAAAGGCTAGAAGTGAAATCTAGTTTTGTAATTAGACGATGTGGTACTGCCTGCTTTCACGACACAATAAAGAGATGATAATACCTCTGCTTAACTCGTCTGTCCCGATAGCGTCGATTCTTCGACAAAGTCCCTCAAGTTTCAAGTTTTCTAAGTTATTGAACTGAACAGGTTTCTTCCTTCTTTGTAAAGAAAACAAGTTGGAGCTCTAGCTTAAGCTAAGTTAGACAGGGAGAAAACTTGATAAACTTTTCACCCGACTGCGAAGAAAGGACGGTAATGTTTTTAATTGTTGTAGAATAACTATTTTAAGGTATTGTTTAATCTAACAGACTATGGCCCGCGATTCTGCTTGCGATCCAGGACGAATGAGATCCTCTGTAAGATCATGGTCTAAGGGTAAATTCACACGTACCACAACCACTCCACAGCCATAACCACACCACAAAGACGCCACGTGGTCGAGCGTATATTTTGCATTGAAAATGAATATTACAATTCACATGTACCACATTTTGCCGTTGTTATCGACCACCTGTGTAATACGACTACATCGCAACCACATCGCGACAGGAACGCTACCACCGCCGGCGGCAGCACCGCGGCCACATCGCAATGACAGCGACAACGCAACCACATTGACATTTTGTCGCTACCACAACGCAACTGCAAAAAGCCGCTGCGACACAATTCACACGTAACCACAACTTGACCACATTTTGTCGCCGTGACGTGATGTGGTTATGGTATGTGTGAATTGACGCTAAACGTACGCCAAATGTCATCCGTATAAATCGAAGGCCAGTTTGTGAGAAATAAATAAAACAATACTACGTTCTCACATTCATGAACCGACACTATGTAGTACATACGACAGCATTAAACACCCACGTCCGTTGTTTCGCCCGCGGTTATTGCCACAGTATATTTGTCCAACCCCATTTCAATGCAATAAACCACCTATATGAGAACTGCCCCTAAATTTATAGTACATTGGCACTGATTCTCTTGTTATCAAACTAAACTAATTTTAAGTTCAGTGCATCTTTCTTCTTCTATTTCATTAAGAAAAGGATAGAAGATAACATTATCGTTTGATCCTGTCAAATGATGATACTCCATAGACATTTTTTTTTGGTTCATTTCTTTCCGTTCATGGAAAAGGCAAAGGCATAGTACGCCATACAGCCAAGTCTTCAGTAATTTTTTTTCTTCATTAAATATCTATCCTAACTTATCCTAATTTATCCTAACTTATCTTAGCATAACTTAACCTAAACTAACTCCTTTCGTTTTACGCGTTTGGACGATAAGGAGCGGTTTAGCGTAAAGACATGATGAGGCCACTATGCTACAATATTTCACTGTTCTTTTTGAATTATTCACTGAATGCACTTTTACTACATAAATCACGCGTTTTTATTTAGTAAACGACACTATAAATAATTTTAAAAGTCCAATGAAAAATGAGCGTGACACTCATCTTGACATTCCCTCCATAGACAGTCCAAAAACCTCCATAGACAGTTTAGACGCGATTATAACACGGCGTCAAAAATTACATCAATTTACGCTAGGAGCGGAATAATTTGACAGGTCTAAACTAACACTTTATCTTCTGTTCTTTTTTTATTGAAATTGAAAAAAAAAAAGATGAACTGAACTTAAATTTCATTTGTTTTGTGAACAAGGAAATCGGGCCCTTTGTCTATCTTTGCAATTGGGTGCTAATTAAACATGCTTCTTATTAATACCATTATTCGGCCTCAAAAATGTATGTTGCCTTCTAAATTACTTAGTCAGCCACAATTAACGAGCATCTAAATAATACTATCTAAGCCACTACTGCCGCGTCTCGGCAAACGTAGTGTGGGACGCCCTTGGGCGAGATGGAGCGACGACATCAAAAAGGTGGCTGGTAGTGGCTGGCGGAGAACTGCTGAGGAGCTTGTTGGCGTGCCACGAAGGAGGCCTATGTCTAGCAGTGGACGAGTAGGGGCTGATGATGATGATGATGAAGCCATTGCTTGGCTTCTGTGTAAACCACTCTAAATACCACTCGGCATAATGATTATTTTTTAGCATCTAAATTTGTAGCATGCATTATAACAGTAAACTTCTAAAATTCTACTAAATGACATCAAAAAATGTATGTATTTAGCTTCTAACTTGTTAACTCAGTACGTTTAAAATGTAACTCATCCCTTAGTAATTATTCGTCAAAATTTTGCTAAAAATGTCATCAAATAGTCGGTATATTGGCCACTAAATATTATCAGAAGCTACTGAGGAGAGACAAAATAAAAGACACTTTAGTTTTGAAAAATCAGGGCAGAATAATTGAATTTCAACTTACCACCTTTCTGCCCTCACAGTCGTTCTGGTGGTCTAAAAAAAACTAACCTAACCACCTTCATGTCCTCACAGTCGTTCTGGGTGGTCATAAAAAAAATTAACCTAACTTAAACACCTTTCAGCCCTCACAGACGTTCTGGATGGTCATAAAAAAAAAACTAACCTAACCTAACCACCTTTCTGCCCTGACAGTCGTTCTGGGTGGTCATAAAAAACTAACCTAACCACCTTTCTTCCCTCACAGTTGATCTGGGTGGTCATTAAAAAAACTAACCTAACCACCTTTCTGCCCTCACAGTCGCTCTGGGTGGTCTTAAAAAAAACTAACCTAACCACCTTCATGTCCTCACAGTCGTTCTGGGTGGTCATAAAAAAAAAAAAACTAAGCTAACCACCTTTCTGCCCTCACAGTCGTTCTGGGTGGTCATAAAAATAACTAACTTGAACCTAACCACCGTTCTGCCCTCATAATTGTTCTGGGTGGTCATAACAAAAACTAACTTGAACATAACCACCTAAAATGAAATACTTATACACGTGAACAACTCAACTCGTCGTCACATGAATCGAATGGTGCTCTTTGATTGGTGCAAATAACCGGTCGCTATCGTCTCGCGTACTCACGCCGTGAAATCATGCAGTGGCTATTTTCACGATAAAAGGCTATGATGTATTATTTGACATGCTAAGTTATAATAAATGATGCTTTCTGTGGAAGCTTGAATTATTTTTTTTCGAGGACATTGCGTTGAAGCTGTAAAACGTAAAATGGTGACGAGATGTCAAATCCGTGGCCGAATTAGTAAATTTGGTGGCAATGTATGAATAAGAAGGACAAGTAATAATAATTGTTGATCTTTACTTGACGCTTTCTTTAGAATATTTAGTGGGCGTTGTAAAAAAACTTTACGAATTACTTTATTAGAGGCTATCTAATTTTCCCGTTGCTTAGCTATAAAATTAGAGGTTTAATCACGTGTCCAATAATATTATAATTATAATTTTTTGGCTTGACTTATAATTTCCCTTTGCAATTTATATACAATATGTAAAGAAAACCCCGTCCGACCCATAAGGATAATAAAGGTTAGTAATGACATGACCAAATAAAATATTAAATTTTACATAATGCAACTTCCCCAAAATTTGGTCATTTTTTAATAAGTGACAACACCGGTATTATTATGAGCGAATAGCGATGCGACCGCGTGCCGCGTGCCCTGCCCCCTTTCGCCCGCGCATGTATCGCCTACCACACATGTATTAATTTACACCCTTTTCCAAAACAATATTTAATTTTTTGGGTTTTTTTAAGTTTAGCCCATCTTTGTAGGCATTAGTAAAATCAATTATCGATACCTAACAATACCTTCACGGATCGGACAGGGTTTTGTTTACATATTGTATAGATGGATTTTAATCGATTAACATATTTTGGGCATGCGATGAAATAATCAATACTTTTCTACCACATTATTTTGATTTAAATGAGTGTCCATGGAGTTTCTTGTCGGTTTTTTTCTTGTGTTCTACTAGGTATGGGTAAGTATCTTTTATAATAACTGATACCGGTTGGAACCAATTTGAAGCTTATTGCTATTCCTTTGCTCCTTATGTTCGAGAACGTGTCTGCTCAAGAACCATTGCTGCTGATAATATGTTTTGCAATTAGAGTGCTGGTCTGAGCAGTTGTGTCGTGATGTGTGCCGAGTACGTTGCACCAAATTTTGTTGTTGTAGGAGTTTGGTAGTGGAGGATCTCCATATCAATCTCCCTCTGGCACAACATCGGTAGCCGTGTTGGTGGGTTTAACATTGCACCACTTTTTTTGTTCCAGGGTGGAAATTGTTCATCCACGTCAAGAGGGCGTTGTCCGCCCTTCCTCGGCGCCCGGTGCGTCTTCTGCGGCCCGGGAAGGGAGTTGAGATCTCCCTCTCCCGTTCCGCAGCCTCCTTCTCCGACGTCACGTCCTCGCAGAAGGGCACCACTGCGTCCCCCGATTCTGCCGGCAGCATCTGGTCGCCTAACATTGCACCACTTGCCAATTGCCGTCTTCCTTCCAATTCCCTTTTTTTTTTCTTGTCAATAGGCTTAATAAACCTAGCGCGCTTTACCATCTACGATTGCATCACTGCTTAACATCAGGCGGGATTGCGATCAAGCACTAGTTTATAATTAATTAACAAAGAAAAAGTGTTATGGTAAAGTTCATATAATAATGTGCCTAAACAACTGCTAAACATGGTTTTCTAGAAGTGAAGTATGAATGAATTAAGTATAACTCAAAATATAACTCTGAAATAATTAACGTTTATAATTCTTCAATAAATTGTGTGTTAGTTCCATGTTGTATTCTTTTACGAATGTTTAGTAAATAAGCTGGCGAAACTTAATATATAAAAAAAAAAATATTTTACTATTTTGGGGAATATGTTGGATTTTTTCATTAGGAAGCACAGTACAGCAAAGTGAAGACGTGTGAAATATGCGTACTTTTTAGTAATTATATTAATTTTTCCACGTTTCTTTTAGCTTGTGTTGGCAGAGGCCTCTATGACTTGGAAGTGCTGAATGACTTGGAAAGAGCCGGAGCTCTTTCGAACTAGGACTAAAGTGGACTATCTACTGGTCATTGATTTGTTCCAGCTTAGCCATCTTCTGGTTTACCGCCGTAATTTTTTTGCAATTTTTTTTTTAGTAATATCTAGGATTTTGTATAATCCTACATTCTACAACGTTATTTTCTCTTTAAACGAAACCTGAATACAGTTTGTTCGGAATAAGCAACTGAATCGATTCCAATCATTTTTACATCATGTTTATTTTTTCCCAAATACATTTAGAAATTGGTGCAGTGTGGTTACCGAGCGCGCAACACAGCTGACGGTAGCTCATAGTAGGTACTAGCACAGTGTTTCAGGCGCGGGGGGCCGCGCCGCGCTGCTGTAGGCGCGGGCGGGCGAGCGATGCGTTAACCATATTATTGTTGGGACATCCAAGTAAGATAAAAAGCTCATAATTTTGTGGTTGTCCATGATATTTTTTTGAAAGTGTGTACATAAGTTCTTTAGTAAAAATACTGGACACGTGTTTCGGGTTTTGCATAACAAAAAATAGCGTTGTGTAAATTAGATCTCTATTGTATTACCTCTCACTCATAATAGAAATATTTTTAGGACATTTTCTTTGCGGATCTTCTGCACTTTCCTTCTTTAATTATATCCTAGCCGTCTAGCCACCAGAGGCGAGTAAATTGCGATGAAAATCCAGAATACCTCCTGCAATTAACAGTAATTATTATGTGCATAATAAAGCCATATTAATTTTACTATAGCAAACGTTATTTTATTAGGCCGGAAAATTCATGTAACATTGTATTGCAACGACATGAATTATTGAAGATTAATAGAACTTTGTATCAGGAAGTAGATAATAGTAAATCTAAGTAGTGTACTCGTATTTAGTGGTTTAAGTGTTATTAGAACTCAAAAATTATAGGTTACTGGGGACGTTATAGTGACTTTGTCATGAACATGCAAACGGCGATATATCAAGCTATATAAGTATTTACAGTTTTAGCTGAAATCGTATTGTATAGGTTTCTCGTATAATGAGAAATTAGCTTATGGCCTACAGCAGGGTAATTGCATAATATAATGTCAGTAGCAAAGCACAGCTTCCGTGGCGTAGCGGTCGCGAACGCGACCACTGCGCAAGGGGGCGCGGGTTCAATTCCCGTGCAGTGCAAATATTTGTCTCCATGAATAGGAATATTTGCACTGGTCTGGTCATGCCTCGGAAAGTACGTTAAGCCGTTGGTCCCGGTTGCCATACGAACATCTAATAGCAGTTGTTACGGGTTGTTGGAGTCCTCAAAAGTCCAACAATTGATCTAACTGCAATGCTTTAATATTTCCTTCGGGTTGTGGAGGTTAGACGGCAGTCGTTTCACGGAAAATATCGAAGTTTAGCCAAAATCAGCAGTTAGACTAGTAAAGCTGACCTCAGACTCCAAAGCTGAAAAGGCTTCGGATGCGACTGGTATTAACGCTGAGTTGATGATGACTGTCAGTAGCAACGGTTTTCATTTTGACAGTTCAACAACATTCATTGCGTTATATACGTTGTTGAGCAAATACATTTTTCGAACTTAAAGGGCACTGGATTAGCAATATACTTGATATTAATAGTCTTTACAGTTTGATATGTAGCTAGGGTTGCCAGATCAGAATATCAAAATATCTGGAAAAAGATTAAAATAGTCGGGATTTTGGGATTTTTGTCGGGAGGAATAAAATATTAATAAGAAATTCGAAACTCATTTATTGCCAAAATAGGTAAGTATTATAAATATACATCGATACATAAAATAGTTTGGCATCTCCATAATCCGTGTTTGTCTCTACTTATTGTACGATTACTAATAATCATCTAAATTTTATTAATGAAACATGACATTTATTTAAAAAATAATTAATAATGCAGCAAGACTATAAGCACGCAGGCTTATTGTCTATCTTGTCACATATACTTAGTATTAGACTTCACTGATTCCAGTAATTTAGTAAGTTTTTGTAAGTTGGTCCATCAAGTCTGCTCGGCAATTCTAACATAGAATAAAGAGGGGAAGTAGGTTATCTGCGACCCAATCCGCGATTTAATTGCCTACTGTCTTAGGGTTGACGACTGTCCGCGCTTCGTCGGTTACGGTTGTCGCCCAAACCGCTAACAAATATTTATAGACTAAGAGCTTATGTTTAAATTATTTGCTTAGTATTTAGTTTACATATACTAGTCAGTTTTTTTTTTTGTAATTTTTTTTTTTAGTTTTGTACACATAAAGAACCATATTTATTTTTATTTTTAATTAATACAAATATAAATAATACAAACATAACATCTATTGAATCACACATTTAATACAAAATTACAAATTAGTTACAGAAAAATACCTACTTTCTTCGGTTTCGACTATTACGAAACGCGTTGTTATTAAACTTTAATGTGTAATATATCCGTATCCTTGTAAATAACTTTTAGAAATATAATTTGAAAAATACAAGTCTTTTATTTGTTCATAAATAGACATACCAACTTTGCAGTTTATGTGATCATTTTTTAAAAGTTAATGTGCCGAAAAGCCGTGACGCGCGAACCTCGTTCCGTGCTAGCCGCGACTAGCGCAGTCATAGGCACTCTAATATTGTGTTTAGGTGTGCGTGCGGCGACGCATAGATACTATGGCGCACACATACAAGCCGCGCGCGGTCCGTTTGTATGAAGATAACGTACTTCCCTCTCTTTATTCTATGATTCTAATGGACCAATTAATTCGCCATTGAGAACACCAGACCGCACAACAGCATACGCCCGGGAGTGTTCCAGTGAACAAGAACTGAGGCAGAAGATTTTAGAAGCAAAACGGGTAGTGAATGAAAACAGACAGGCGTTCCGCAGATTAAAACACAATTTTTTACGCAAATGTAGAATGTGCATTGGCGCTGGCGGTGACCACTTTGAAAATTTATTGTAAATTTAAATAAAGATTCGTACATAAAATTCTACTTTTTTTTTCCTTATCTTACTTACACGATAGGTTTTCAGCTTTCTTAATCATTAATTTGCCTCAGAAATAATAGTTAATGCAAAAAAAAAACAATTGTAACCAGATACGTAATTTTATGAATTTTGCTACCTTGGTGTTTAGAAAGCCCGGTTTTAGCCAAACTTGCTTTAAAGTACTACTTCTGTCTTCTGATTATGAAAGCTGAGAGTCTGGCGCATTTTTGAGAGTAAATAAGAAGTGAAATAACACTTGATTAGATTTTTAATGTTAAGTTGAAAATTAAAGTCTTAATTCACGGAACGTATTTTTTTTAATTCTGACCAACATTTTCGTAATTTCCATCAAAGTTACGAAGCTAGTTATTTTATGTATTAAAGTACAGCACATGGAGGATTCTGTTGCAAAAAAAAAATCTTAAGAAGTCTTAATTAAAAAAAAAAAAAAAACAATTTTTATACTTGTCCGGTTGAAATTCCTCGAAAAGTAAAAAAAAAAAAAATCATAACTCGAAAACTATGAAATATCGCGGAGCATAATCTTGGTTATTTATCTCTTGTTTTAAGATCGTCTGATTTAACCCATCCCAAACTTCTCTTTGTGGGTTTTTTGACGTCACGCGTTTTTGTCAACAACTCTCAGACTCTTGAAGCTCCCAACAAGAATACGGGACCAATCGCCGGAGTTCTCCCAAGAAAGAGAAAGCAGATGCCATATAGAAATTGTTGCAGTGTGGTTACAGTGCGCACAACACAGTTCACGGCAGATCAGCGGTACTAGGCGCATGCTCACAGCGGGACAGCCCCTCTTCCTTGTAGAGGCGCAGTACGTTCTAAGAAAAATTAACATGTTTTAAGTGAATTGTACTACATTTATATTTTACCCCACCACGTCAATTGCTTACCACCGCAAGAGCTGTCACGCCATCCTATCGATATTCTTTCAATTATCGATTTTGTGATTTCACTAAAATGAAAAGACTTACTGAGATCGCAATCCACCGGTAATCTCAATTCCAAAAGACCTGATGAAGATATATCCGACCCGTGGCAAATTGCCAAACGTCCTGTGGTCTCGAGAAACTCTGAAAAGGTTCATGAAGGGCGGAAATTACCTCTGCACAATAAGTTCAATGAGATCACTGTGGGCGACAAGCAAGAACCATCAAAGAATAACTTCTACAAAGATGCATCAACGCCTAGTATCTCTGATCTGTCGTGAACTGTGTTCGACAAAACTCAGTGTCTGCTGCACTATGTGTCCCGGGTTCGATTCGCGCACGGAAGAAATATTGGTAGGGCCTAAGAGTACTTGTTCCCGGTTTTGATGTTTGTGTATCTAAGTTTCAATGTTCGTAAACGCACCCACGACACAGGAGTAATTCCAAGTGCGGGGTAACGTCTTTTTAATTTAAAAAAAAACCTACCCTTTTATCAAACCACTTTCCCATAGCTACCTTTTACAGCTGTCGCAAACCTAAATCCAAAACACTGCCGCTATTGTGAAGCTGGTTGGGATAAATACCGGTTCTTTCTTGACCAAAAGATTGTGCTAAACTCAACAACAACCAACATCCCTGAACAATACGACGCTCTAGCTCTAGCAGATGCTTTCTGCTAGAGCTGAATATTACTCGTGACTTTGTTGACAAGGACGTCGATAAATCAAATTAAAGCATTTATTTCAAATAAACCAGTTACAGGCACTTCTGAATTGTCAGAAGGTCGGTCAGTCAATAAGATGAAGCTAGTCGCCCATTCCAAAGAGTAGGTACCTATGGAGAAGAACGGGTAAGAAACTCCATGGACACTCTTTTAAATTTTCAAGCTAATGTTACAAATATTTGATTACATCATTCATGTTGAAATCAACCGTGTGAGAACGATGCAGAAATATATTGTACGCTGAGAGCGTCCATTATGGAAAACACACAAAAATCAATTCCGAAATTAAAATACGCCGTGGCAGCTAAGAGATGACCAGTCCCCTCTGATGGCGTCCATTCACGAACATGACGTATGGATCAGCATCATTCAGCTCAACCATATTGAAGGGAACCCTATGACCCAACACACACGCCACCACCAGCGAGACATTTCAGTGGGCATGACATACTCTCAACAGTCAGAGCAAAATCAAGTCAATAAAAAAGACTAACCCAACAAATAGATGCTTTACAGCACATTCGTACATTGTGCTCACACATTGAAAGGATACATAAGCAGCCTATATTGGTCCTAATTTTTGGACATAGGCCTCCTCTCGGTGAGAGGGAGTGGGCCGTAATCTACACTGGCCCAATTTGGATTGGTAGATGTCACATGTCTTCGAATTTGTTTTTTTCGGTTCTAGGATATGCCGGTTTCCTCACGACGTTTTCGTTCACTGTTTTGAGAGCAGTGGTGATGAAATAATTTACACAAAAATATTTTTTTAAATAAAATATTTTACTTTTAGGTTTTGTACATATTTAGTGAAATTACTTTGCATATGATTCCATAGAATTTACTTTTTGTAACTGAACACTAACTGCTTATTGAGATTATTGCGCTGCTTATTTTGCCAGCTAAAGTAAAAGGAACTAGTAAAGGGCTGGCGTTTCTGGAAGACAGTTTTATGTAATTTTGAGGTCTGAAAAGAGCTGATTCTCAAGCTACTTTATGTACGCAATACTTTAAAAATCTGTAAATATAACAACCGAGAGCCATAATGTTTGCAATATCAAGGCAAAACTCACGCGTGTTTATATGCGTGAGCGTGTTTGTTATAGCATTTAATTACTTTTTGTGATGTAATGTCGATGGCTTTTAGATTGAGGTACCAATTTTGCGTGTTGGGGTGACAAAATAGTGTGTATGTTATGTGTATTCCAATTATTTGTTTATATTGTATTCGATTCGTGTGGATATATTTGGTTCAATACCAGAATGGTAGATTTTTTTTTCTGGAAAGGAAATCATCAATGACTTCTCCCGTTCTGGGCGGAGCGGAAGGGCGTCTCAGACTTTTAGGAGGCGACGGACTGCAATGCACTCTCGCTCCGGATCATGGCCTGGACCTGACTTTGGAATCGAGAGATCGCCGTCTATCACGAAACGCTTCATTCATAAGGGTGGAAACTCGCCGTACGACCGGTCGTTCGAAGATAGAACGGAGATGGAGGAATAAGTTATGCAATTCCCTCGCACACTCTCCAAAATGCATCATATAGAATACCGACAGGCTGGTCTCTCTTCGCCTGTGCTCCAGGCTTTGCAGACCGCACTAACTCTGAACTAAATCTGGGTCGCCAATTAGCCGCCAATTAATCGCACGCCTCTCCAACGAATCCAAGGTTTCCAGGGCCACTTGGCACCTGGCATTTTGCAGCACCAGCCCAAATGTGTCTCTCCACAACTGTGCTGTCATCTACATACCCATAGATACCGGACAACAGCATATCGTTAATATTCAGCAGGAACAGAGTTGCAGAGAGAACAGACCCCTGAGGATGTATATACTTAAATTCATGTGTATGTGTGTGTTGCGACGATATTTTGCGTCAGCTAGGTTGACAACTTACGGAGAAACATTATGGGGTTTGATTATAACTTGTGTTCGACAAAATATATAATTACTAGCTGTGCCCCGCGGTTTCACCCGCGTAAGCTTCGAACCGAAAGAGCTCAGTTGATATAAAATAAGCGCCTGTTAAAATAATGGGAGCAATATGTACGTCCGCGTTTGCTCTCGTTTTCGCAACATTTTTTATTCCTGCTCTGCTCCTATTACTCATAGCGGGATGTTTTATAGCCTATGTCCTTTCTCAGGTTGTAGACTATCTGCGTACTAAATTTCATTACAATCGGATCAGTAGTTTTGGCGTGAAAGCCGGATAGACAGAGAGAGATACTTTCGCATTTATAATTCTAGTATGGATAATTAAATACCTTTGCATTTTATGTAACCAAACTGGCAATACAGTAGTTGAAAATAAATAGTTTTCCAAAATTAGCTCATATTGATAAAATACTTTAAAATATGTTAATCTTACTTGTCATAAGTAATATAATAATATAATATTACAATTTTAAACCATTTCAGATGTGTTGTGACACCATTTAACCGCACAAATCATTATTTCAAATATTTTTTGAGAGATGCATTCCAACCACATTGACCTTGAACACTACGGACACATCACACAGTATAAAAATCATACAGTAACGCACCGGCCAGGGTTGTCACAAATAAACAATATTTATGAAATTATTTATTTATTGCAGATCAACATCGATAGCTGTGTTATATTTAATTAATTTGCTATTTTTACTAAGGGTACAACTCCAGACAGATTTAAGTTATTTAGATGGCATTTTCGTAACCAGCACCCCAATCCACCTCGGGATTAACACCCATATCATATTGTAAATATGTACTTACATTTAAATTGGCGTCCGCCATCTTGGATTTAAAAAAGGATAGCTTTTTCGTAACAAGCACCCCAATTATATTTACTTAAATTTGACATCCATATTAAATTATAAAAAAATGACGTCCGCCATCTTGGATGTCAAAAAGGATGGCTTTTTCATAACAAGCACCCCAATTATACTCAAAATTGACACTCATATCAAATTACAAAACAAACAAATAAAAAAACAAACACGCGTCAGCCCTTAATACCGAGCTACGAACATCGTTTTGTTCGCAGCTCGGGTGCCGCTTACCCGCGTCTCGTCCCTCACACCCCGTACGATTGCTCTGTCTAGACGTCTTCGTCGGACGACTGTATGATTTTTAGACTGTGCTACGGAGCTGTTCCGCGTAGTGGGCCATTAATGGCACCAATTTGGTTGTTTCAAATCATGCGCATTTGGCTTTTTGTGTGTTCTTATTTTAAAAATAGGCTCTTAACTAAACTAACGACTACGAACTAACTAAACTAACGAACTGACTAAACGATTGCATCACTACTTATCATCAGGCAGGATTGCCGTCAAGTTTATAAAATGTAAAAAAAAATACTTAAGTTTTTTTTACAAAGTCTAACTACGGACCGAAAAGGTGAACTTTTAGGTACAGTCAAGACCAAAAGTCGAGTTACAATCTCACAAAACTATGACCAAGCAATACTAGTTGTAGTTACGACCTTCTTCTGTAATAAAGTTTGATACACACTCATACACTTTGACAACTTGCTGCCCGCTTATGATTGTTAGGTACTACTTACTAATTTCAACATTCACAGTAAGTGTTTAAATAGCCTAGCGGTTCTCGCCTTGATAGGCGTTCAAGGTGGTTCGAGTTCAAATCTAATAACTTACAAAATATTTTTGAAATGTTTATTGGTGAGTTATGAATGCTGACAACAAAATATGTAAAAATACCGATCCGCAACTGAACGATGATACTTTATTTTAAGATTTTTTCTATATTAGAGTCATTATAAAAAGATGACGGTAGATTTGAAACAAACTGAACAAAAAATATTCCACTACCTGCAATAACTATTATTAACTACAATAACTCAAATAATATTACTTAGCTGTTATTGGTTGGTGAACATATAGTTACGAGTTCATGTTATTAGTTTTAAAATACAAATCAGTTATCATAATTTTAAATTATATGAAACAACAAAAAGATTTTTCATTATTAAGGATCGAACCCACAATCGCTCGCTTATGATAGACCATTGTTAAGTGCGGCCGCTAACTTAACTTCAAATGAAGTAACGAAATTTTGCATTACTTTAAAGAAAGACGAAGACTACGATAAAAAAAATAATGCGTTAGTGTGCGTGGCCGGTTTAGCGCAGGCGACAGTAGTCTTTAAGGTGGGAATGGACTTCTACAGCTGATAGTACCTACCTATAATGTTACTCAAACCACAGTTTAATCAGCCTGAAGAACATTCCAACATTCTTAAAGAAGTAGCCAGCGAAGTTTTCATTCAGTTGTTACTGCATAGAGGTAGGAATAATATTATAACTGCAGCGGCCACACTGGGGAATGCAAAGCTTACAAAGTGAATGTAAATGGACTCGGACTGGTGACGTGAATATTTCACGTAGTGGGCTCCGTTTATCATTCTGTATGTTGTATTGTGTGGTCGTAATTGCCCGGGTTTTTAATTAATTTTCTAGTTGAATAATAGTTGGTTCTGTAATTGGAAAAATGATAGTTTTATCCTACGTAATTTTTTCACTAGCGCCCCTGCGTTGTATCAAAGGTACCGAGGAAATTCTTGTTGGGTTTTTCTACTGGAATCACTGTCTGAATTATGGGTGTCATACCATCCAGCCTAATCTATCAAGGACAGGCGTGATGTTATGTTTCAAATCAAATCATCATTTATTTGAAGTATTACTGACTCGTATACAATTAATATTATATATAAATTTTATGTATCGGCTAGTGATTTCATCTGTATATGTTTCGATTCTGTGAGAATAACGGATTAAAAGTTAATCTTAGTTATATCCCATGTGTATTCCATATTTCATCTAAGTCTGTTCAGTAGTTAGCACGGTTAGCGCAGTGGTTAAGCTATTGGCTGCTGGGCTGCATGTTGCGGGTTTGATTACCGCACGGAACAAATATTTGTATGATCTTCAAGTAGTTTTTCGGGTCTGGCTGTTTGTGTATGTGAGTTGTTTTTACATGCTTTTTATTAGCTTCACTTGTATGTTTGCTTGCTTGCTTGTTTGTCCGTCTCTAACTCTTTGGACTATAAGTGAGCGGCTCATTACTGTAAAATGTCCCACCGTTTTCAATGCGTTCGTTCGTTCGTTTTTTATCAAAAAAGAATATCGATATAAAAGTTTAAAATAAATATAGTTTAAAATACTAAAAAAACATGCTTTTAAAAAATATCAAACTAAAAACATAAAAATAATTTAAAAAAAAAGCGTGAGACGCTAAATATACAAAAATTGTGACATAAAGCGCCTCACGCTTTTTTTTTTTCAAATTATTTTAAAATTTTTAGTTTAATATTTTTTAAAAACATGTTTTTTAGTTTTTTAAACTATATTTTTTGTAAACGCACCCGCCATATAAGAGAAATTCCTTGTGTGGGGCAATGTTTTTATTAAAATAAATAAAACACAAATACAAACACACATACACACATAAACTTACGTCTTTATAAGATTAGTGTAATTATAATCATTTTATATTGAATTCTCTAAATAAAGATGAAAACTGTATGAAAAGCCGTTGGGTTGGTTGAGTTTAGAAGAAAGTCGATGCAGTTTCTTTCATCCATCAGTTTCTCTTCATCATCAGCAATACTACGTCTTCTACAGACCAAACCCAAAGAATTATTTTTTATTGATCTGTTAAATGGTTCTTTTTGATTGTCAAAATAAATATTAAACAGTCGGTCAGTTATTCAAGAGTCAAGCTAGTTTGCCCATTCTAAAATGTAGATCTGTATGGAATGAAGAAAGAACAGGAAACTCCGACTATACTTTCCATAATCAAGATTTTGTTACAAAATCTTGGGTACATTATGCTTAATACTTATATATCTGATAACTATGTAAAAAAGAAAACATTTTCTCTAAGGAACCGTATGATCCAACACACGTTCTATTATATCAGTGAGACATTTGCGTGAGCATGACATGTTCTCAACTGTAATACTCTTTCAAGTCATCACAATATCACAATAAATGGATTCCTCTTGATGATAGATCGTTAAAACATATACTTTTTTCATTGAGATAATATTAACAGAAAGAACAGCCTCCGTGGCGTAGCGGTAGCGAACGCGGCCGTTGCGCAAGGAGGCGCGGGTTCGATCCCCGCACAGTGCAAATATTTGTATGCATGAATATGAATATATGCACTGGTCTGGTCGTGCTTCAGAAAGCACGTTGAGCCATTGGTCCCGGTTGCCATACGAACATCTAGTGGCAGTCGTTACGGGTTGTTGGAGCCCTCAAAAGTCTATCAATTGGTATAACTACGAAGCTTAGATATCGCCTTCGGGTTGCGGAGGTCAGACGGCAGTCGCTTCACGGAAAATATCGAAGTTTAGCCAAAATCAGCAGTTAGACTGAAGCGGATGCGAGACTCCAAAGCTGAAAAGTTACGGATGCGACTGGGATTAACGCTGAGATGATGAAGAAGAAGATAATATTAAGAGAAAGGCGCAACGAAAGTGAAGGCGTGCGCTAGCCGAGCGCTCAGGGAGGATGGAGCGAATCCGTGAATGCAGGCGCGCTCTGAGCATAGATGCTGGGACTGACGGATTCTGACATGCAAATCGATCGTCAGAATTTTCTGCATCTTTCTTTAAAATAAAATGCTAGCTCCTATACCTAAGGCTAAGCCGACGAACCATGAAAAACGATTAGGTGTCATTAATTCAATGACTGATTTTAGAGAATAAAGTAGTTAAGTGGTAGTGGTAGTGGTAGTAGTTAAAGTGGTTAAGTAGTTTTCATTTCATTACACACGAACGACAATACTTTATAGAATTCACATTACTTGAAATTTTGATTTTATTGATTTTTGATTTGATTGACTACAACAGCTGAGAGATTGATTTTGATGATATTATGACTTTCTGAAATATTGAAAAAATAAAATTTAAAAGGCCACTGCTCGTACACAGGCCGATAGATGGAATAGGTTATAATCTACCACGCGGGCCCAGTGCAGGCTTGGACTTTTCCACGAGGTCACTCTACAGGTCCATCTCTCGTATTTTAGTCCCTCTATATGTTTTGCCCGCTTTTTTGTTGTCAATATAATTGGTATACAATCTTTTTACATATATAAATAATACTAGGTAAAGTAGAAATCAACTTAGTACACCCGTATTTCCACCAGTGCAATTTCAAAACTTAAGTGGTAGTGGACAAGGCACATTATTCACTGAAAAGGTGGCTGAAAGATTCTGCAGTAATGGCCTCCTACTAGAAGATACAGCGTTGAAAGGCCCCCCACAAGGTGGACGGACGATCTTCTCCAAGCCGTAGGAACCCTGTTAAATGTGAGAAGCACGGAACTGGTCGAAGTGGAGGTGCTTGAGGGAGTCTGTAAAAGAGCGCTGTTAGCGATGAGAACGCCTTGGTAAAATCTTCGTATTTATATACATGTTTCTGTAATTTATATCTTGTAAATAATAAAGAGTATTCTATTCTATTCTCACCAATTTAATAGGAATATCCTACATAAACACAATCCACACACTAGTTTAATTTAAATGTCTGAATAAATAGAAATGTTTTGGTAATGAATTGAAGTCATTAAGACTTCAATTCATTATCAAAACATTTCTATTTCTTGTATGTACCTAATTCATTTTATGTATTTGCCATGTAGGTACTTGTGTCAAGCAAGCAGAGTGGGGTCACGAAAAAGATGGGATCAGAAGGTGGGCTGTATATATAGGACGAGAGAAACACCGGCGAAGTGCGATTCAGGTTCAGGTGCACGAAGTTTTCTGTTTCATTATTTGTGCATATCACATCTATTGTATGAGTCCCCTTTGTATAATTGTTTTATACTGCTTTTGATATTTTTTATAACAACAATCTATTGTAGAGAATGTGGGGGGGGGGGGGAGTATGTACTTCTGATGAACTCTAGAAATCGCGAGTACGGCTGTGTGGTTTATCTCACATCAGCCGTACACGCGATTGGCTGGCAAAAAGCTTAGCCATATTTGTGACGTCAAAAATGCTAAGTAATGTATACCAAATCCATTGGAATGGACGATACTCTTCTCTCATGCGTAATTTTAAATTGTTTATCCAGCAAGTCATATATGTATTAGAAACACCAATCGGAAAAATCATTGCCTAAAATATCCTTTCATTGCACTACGTGCTACCACATCCATGCGTGCTTGAGCGCATTTTCGTTCAGAACATGAAGCTGTCCTTCTGTAACATCTATTCTGTGGCGCAGTCGTAAGAACAAACTTCCCGAACAAATATTGGACTGTGGAATAGATTACATAAAATATAGCATTGAGGAATTACTTGGTTCGTTCAATAAGAGTATTGTCTCTGGAGATACTGTTGAGCTTAGTTCTATACCTATGTTTGAAAGTTTTCTTTGTTATTTTGTAGAAAGAAAAAGTTTTCGCAAGTTCCTGAAGGAAATTAACGCGATAGTAGTCAGTAGCTTCTACCAAGATTTGTGAGTTTATTATTAGGTATATATTGATTGGTTTGGTAAACGGAGGTAATTTAAGTGAAATGCAGTATCAATGTACACAAAAATTAAAAAAATGTATTTTTTGTCCCAATACATATTTGTTTTGTTTTGGCAAGCTGTTTTAGTTATTTTTTATTTATAACTATAAACGCTTTTCTTTTTAGTAACATTATTAAAGTAAATATATTTCTTTTTAAAATAAATGCAGGAAGGAAAGATAAGAAGGCCATTACAGAATTATTTTGGAGGATTCTCTATCCCCATTCATATCAACAGTCATCAAATAGACAGATTCAGATTTCGGACAAAAAATGTCAGAAAAACCCAATTACACTTTGCCCGACCTGGAGTTTAAACTCAGGCCCTTATCACGCTCATCTGCTTACACTTTTCCCAATTATATTGGGATCAACTTCCAGTCTAACCGAACACAGTCGAATACTACAATAGATAGTATGTAGTGGGTTGAGGCTAGATTGAATGGGCACATAATACCTAAACTAGCGATTACCTGGCGAAGGTGGCGGGAAGCCGATGGATGCGGGCAGCACAAGACCGGTCATCGTGGCAAGCACTGGGGAAGGCCTTAACCCAGCAGTGATCCTCTATAGGCTTAAGAAGAAGAAACTAGCGCGCTTTACTATCAACGATTGCATCACCGCTTACCTTCCGGCGGGACAACTTTTGGGCTCCGGACGATCCGTAACTACTGACAAAGATTCACAAATGACAGCCGAGGCCAAAGAGTCAACTTGGTATCGAGGCGCGGTAGAGGCTTTGTTATTTATTTATATAAAAATTTTCTGCGCCCCGTCTCTTTAAAATATTACTATTACTTATTATTAACTAGGAATAATAATCCTATGGGTTATTATTCCTAGTTATAAACTATCTGTATGCCAAATTTCATCCAAATCCGTTCCGTAGTTCTAGCGAGCGGGCGGGGCGGCGAGCTCCTCACTACTCGCCACCCGCAAGCCCGCGCCTACGGCGGCCTGGAGTTTAATGTTGTGTCCCGACTAGGGCGCCTCCTGCGGCGGCTAGAGGCATGAGAACGTTGGGATTTCCGCTCCCTCACACGTTGCACCTCTTCCTTTGCCAGCATAACTGCTTCTCAGAAGGAGGTGACGACCAGGGCCGGATGCTAGAGATCGCCGCCGATCGCCACCATGAGTACACGGCGCGGTGCTCTACCCACGCCGGATAGACCTCCACCGTGTCTTCGGGGCGATCCCCACCAGTGGTGACACCATGGCGTATAGTATTTCCCTTAAATTGTTGTTATCTTGCAATATGTAAATCTACACCACTTCTCCCGTTCACAAAGCAGTTTCAGGTACAGTCAACAACTGCGTTAGTTCGTGAAATAATTACTTCGGTATTAACTTAAACTACAATTAATTAATTTACTTGCATTCTGAAACAAAGGAAACATGTTGTTCATTGTAAACAGACGTGTAACAGTAGATGTTTAAATATTTAAACAAGGAAAGCTTGGATTTTGTGACTACAGAGTTGGTGGAAAAGGATTCTTGTGCAGCAGTGATGTGTATTATGTGGTGCGCGTTACGACACATCATCTAGAGAAGTTCCTCAAACAAGAGTTTTTTTTTTTATAATTATAAACTAGTGCTTGACTGCAATCCCGCCTGATGGTAAGCAGTGATGCCATCGTTGATGGTAAAGCGCACTAGTTTATTAAGCATATTCACTTAAAAAACTAAGGAATAGGAAGGATGACGGCAGTTGAGCGAGGTGATGCAATGTTAAACCCAAGACCAACACGACCAAACGAAGCTGCGCTAGAGGGAGATTGATCTGGAGACTCTCCACGACCAAACTCCCGACATAACAACATTTGGCGCATCGTACCCGCCACACAACGCAACACAAGTGCTCAGACCCATCCTCTGTACGGCTTCACCAGACATCATGCCGGAACACGACGAATCGCTTGGCGGCAAGACTTTGTCTGGTGGGTGGTAACTTCTGCCGGCAGCCGATATTATGGCCTACCACCGAGAAAAGCCGCCTGGCCGAAAGGTGTTGTATACCGCCGGTTTTGTGACCAGCTACGACACCACTCAGCGAAAGATGACGCCGATATTTCGTGATTATGTGATATATATTTAGAGTATTTTAAGTTTTTATGTTAATATAGTATTGTATATGACGACGTCAGCGTCGGCGAAGCGATAGGGTAGTCACCATCATGAGGTGGTGGTAAGGGCTCCATTTAGTAGGTGACTTTTTAGTTAAAGCACGAAGTGTAAATATACCCTCCAATCTTGGCAATAACAATTTAAATAGGCAAACCGACAGTTTCACCCCAGAGAAGTGCCCTGGTCCGCGTCTCAATCCAAAGTCACCGTTAAAGAGTCTCCACTTTCCAAAAAGACTCTGTCGACGTGCCGCCATTACAAAATAACGACACAGCGTTTATCCCAATACTACACAAGTCAAATAAGCTACTTTTTATTAAAATAATATCGTTATCCACGACGATATATATGTCGTGGATAACGATATTGTCAAGGCTAATAGGCCTTGTTGTATGAAACAAATTGATTAATAACTATCACCGTATGTGAAATGAGCGTGGAGTGAACTCCATCCCTACTATGCTTAGGAATTAACACTATTAACAGCACAGTCTAATCTCACTGGACCCAACTTTTCACGGTTAAAATTTATTTCTGACTGGGTATCGTATTGCCCAGTAACTGGGTTGTGGAAGTCAAATAGGTAGTCGTTCCATGTATAAAACAGATTATATGTAGATAGACATACTCCAATGTGTTGTAACGAATGCACCTTATGTCGATGGCATAAGGTTCAATATTCCGTGACATGCAGTATGTAACTTTTAAGCCCTATATCTTGAGACCTAGGCATTGTAGAGGTACGATATAAAAAATTCAGCTGAATATGGATATAATGGAAGCCGAACACAACATAGTTGGAAAAAATGGTAAGCAGATTTATGACTTTTTTACATAATAATATAGTCTGTTTATTGGCAGTTTAAGTCATAGTGGCCTTGTGGTTAAAACACCAGCCTCTCAAGTATGAGTGCGCGGGTTCGATTCCGGGTCAAGCATGTACCAATGTAACTTTTCTAAAGTTATATGTACTTTATAAGTATATCTTGGACACCAATGACTGAAGGTGAAGGACAAACATTTTGAGGAAACCTGGACTTTAAGTCTGAAATCGCCAACCCGCATTGAGCAAGCGTGGTGATTATGCTCAATCCTTCTCTGTATGAGAGGAGACCTGTGCCCAGCAGTGGGACGATAATAAAGGTTTATGATGATGATGATTGGCAGATTTGACAAAGATAAAGATATTGATAGTTTGCTCGAACGTGTGTACATATAATAACATACTATATGGAGGGGCCAAGTGGCTTCGCGAGATTTAATATACCTTCCTTCGATCTGGACTGTAATTTGTAAAATAGTTGAAAAGAAAAATGGCGTCACTGTCGCGCTGTAAACTCTTAACCTAGGAATGGGTTATGGAGTCATGCACCTTACCTCGCTTCACGCCGGGCTGTTCCGTCCGTCTCGTAGGAGTTCGATAAGTCCACTTTGTCTTCGACGGTTCTTCACCCTCGCAGTTCGGCACAAGCTCAACAAAACACACGTGGTTATCAAGTTCTCCGCTAACAGCTTTGGTTTCTTTTCTTGAAGCCACAAAGCACGTCTGCAATTGAGCGGTTGGATATAACTATAATCGCTTGATTATATCGTTAGCGAAAAGGATTCACACAGCAAACCATGCGACTCGCGGGAGCGACAATACTATTACGGTGAGCGGGGCGAACTACTACTGCGGCGACGCGGATGGCGGATAGGATCACACCGCAGAGCGGTGCGAAACGCGGTTAGCGTCGTACCAAACAGCTACTCACAGCGAAAGCTACGCGAATAGGGTCACATCGCAGAGCGATGCGAACGCAGGTTTAGGATTGAGCACCAACTGGATACTTTTATGCGGCGACAGCGGAAGCGGATAGGATCACACCGCAGAGCGGTGCGAAACGCAGGGCGGAAGCGAGGAATAGGGTCACATCGCAGGCGATGCGAACGCGGGTTTAGCGATTGAGCGCACCAACTGGATACTTTTATGCGGCGACAGCGGAAAGCGGATAGGATCACACCGCAGAGCGGTGCAGAAACGCAGTTAGCGATCGAGTGCCAAACGGCTACATTTATGCGGCGACAGCGAAAGCGGATAGGGATCACACCGCAGAGCGGTGCGAAACGCGGTTAGCGTCGAGTACCAAACGGCTACTTTTATGCGGCGACAGCGAGAAAGCCCGGATAGGATCACCGCAGAGCGGTGCGAAACAGCGGAAGCGAATAGGGTCACATCGCAGAGCGATGCGAACGCGGGTTTAGCGATTCAGCACCAACTGATACTAAACTGTGTTCTTCTCATATGATCTAGGCGCCTTTCGATCAATAACGAAACAGCGCCATCTCACGGGCAGCGGGTGCATGACGTGATGTAGGTTACGGGTACAAGGATTAGCTAAGAGATTCTGCGCGACAGTTCCATTTATAAACGCCAATAGATGGCGCCAACACTATATCTATACAAAAAAAAGCTGAAGAGTTTGTTTGTTTGTGTGAACGCGCTAATCTCAGAAACTATTGGTCCGATTAAAAAAAAAACATTTTTGCGTTCGATAGCCCATTAATCCAGGAAGGCTATTTAACATCACGCTGCGAACAATAGGATCGGGGCATATAAAAAAAAAACTCGAGTGAAACCGCGTGGCGCAGCTAGTAAACAACTAATACAATATAAACTACTTATTTTATGTGTCTACAGAGTATCGAAACAAAACAATTGTTTTCTATGAAAAAATATTGCATAAAATACACACATCAAAAGTGTCTAGGGATCAAGCATTTTTATGCGGATTTCTTGAGATTGAGATGTGGCTTTGTAATAAATTTATGATTTTATAAATTTATATGGATCCTTTTTGGTGCATTTCATAATTTGAATCAGGAACTGTGAATCAAATTCGAGTAAAAGATGAAAATCAGCTGTCAATATTTTCCTATAAAAACATACAACGCATTGAAGACATTATTAGTGCTACTGTTTCCCTACTACTGATTAAAACCAACGTTATTATGGAGCGGCGACGTCATTTAAGCAGGGAAGAAATGCTCAGAGCCGTGGGAATGATAGAAGCTGGTTCCCGGCAACGTACTGTGGCTTTAGCTCTGAATACAAGTCAGAGTGTTATCAGTCGACTTTGGACACGTTACCGAAGCACTGGTACCGTGGCTGAGCGCTATGGAGGACGGTATCGCTGCACCACACGGAGACAAGACCGATACATTCAAATCTTAACTCGAAGAGCTCCAACAATAACCGCCATGATGTTAGCCGTGAGGCTTCATCACTCTTCAAGGAACTTAATTAGCGACCAAACAGTCAGAAACCGCTTGCATGAAGTGAACCTTCATTCCCGAAGACCGCTACGGGTACCACCTATAGCAATGCACAATCGTAGGATTCGATATCAATGGGCTCTTGAACACAGAAATTGGGCAGAAGAACAATGGCGTTTCGTGCGCTTTTCTGATGAGTCTCGTTTTGGTATGAGACCGGATACAAGACGTATACGACACTGGAGAACCCCTGGACGCCAACAGCGATTAAAATCCTGCCAGGAAGTCCATCCTTATAGTGGTGGAACCATCATGGTATGGGCGGGTATTTGGATCGGCGGAAGAACTGAGTTGATTTGGATCAGAGGCAACCCCAACGCTCAAATTTATGCTGAAACGATTGTATCAGACGTCATCGTTCCTCTACAAGTGCAAATCGGTCCCTTATTTCAGTTAATGCATGATAATGCACGACCGCACACTGCAAGAGTTGTAAGACAGACTCTCGCCGCAGCTAACATCAATGTCCTGCCCTGGCCTGCTCAGTCGCCAGACTTGAACCCGATTGAGCATGCATGGGATATGCTACAGAGAAGAGCTCTGCCGAATATGGAGGGTATCCAGTCGCAAGAAGAAATTTTTTTTTTGTTGCTGCAACGAACATGGGCGGCCATTCCACAGCGTGATTTGGATGAACTCATTTTGAGTATGCCAAACCGATGTTCTTGTGTTGTTAGTGTTCGCGGTAGAAACACGGATTATTAATTGTTTAAGTTACCCAATAAAATTTTAGAGAAAACTGTTATTTCAGTCTTTTTTTCGAACTTTTGTGTTAGTGGTTCAAATGTCAAATATCCCTTTATTAGGAAATGGCAAATTTCTTTATTAATGCAAAGGTGACTTGGTTTATCGTTACTGTGACAAACGAAAACACTTTATTTGATGAATCCTTAAAGAAAATTTTAATTAATATCAATCAGGAGAAAAGTTATTGCAAAAATATATGTTGATCCCTAGACACTTTTGATGTGTGTATGTAAAAAGAAATATGAGCATATTATAATGGCGGGAGATTTTAATATTGATGTAATGAAGAAAAATAAGGTCGTTTTGGATTTTGAATTTCTGTTACTAAACTTCAATCTAAAGTTAACTATAAAGCAGCCAACAAGAATACACAGTCAAACTTGCATTGACAATTTTGCACATAATTTTAAATCAAAATGTAAAACTGAAGTTATTGAATTTGCTCTCTCAGACCACACAAAAATACTTGTATGCTAAAATATTGGCGCATAAAAAGACGTGACTTTAGTCTAGATCATCATCGTCATGCCAGCGTTAATCCCAGTCGCATCCGAAGCCTCAGCTTTGGAGCCTGGGGACCGCTTTGCCAGACCAACTACTGATATGGCTACTAAACTTTGGTATTTTCCGTGAAGCGACTGCCGTCTGACCTCCACAACCCGAAGGCGACATCGAAGCATTTCAGTTAGACCAATTGTTGGAATTTTGAGGGCTCCAACAACCCGTAACGACTACCACTAGATGTTCGTATGGCAACCGGAACCCGTGCTTTCCGAGGCACGACCAGACCAGTGCAAATATTCATATTCATGCATACAAATTCTTGCACTGTGCGGGGATCGAACTTATTTGTATAAGTAAGGTATTTGCCTTACGACGCAATGTAGAAGGTTACTGTACTTAATAAAGTCGACTCCACAAAATTTTTAGGAATTATTATTGACTCTAAATTGAACTGGAAGGCACACATCGAATACATAACTAAACGGCTCAGTTCATCTGCGTACGCCTTATATAAACTAGCTCCAGAGTTAAACACAGATGCTTTAGTAACAGCGTATCATGGTACAGTAGGATCGTTATTGCGCTACGGTATTATATTTTGGGGGAACTCCGCAGACAAAGAAATAGCGTTTAAAGCCCAAAAGAGATGCATTCGTGCTATGTTCAACTTGAAATCGACTGACAGCTGTATGCCACCATTGAAAAACACAAGATATTAACATTACCATATTTGTATATTTATTTGAAGTTGCGACATTTGTTAGAATAAATCAGGTTTTTTTTTCCACGACTAGCTGACACCTTCCCCCGTAACAGACGTGACAATAGTCAACTATGTTTGCATGCGTCAAGGACGATATTTATGGGAAAAGCGTTTTCTGTATGGCCCCTAAAATTTACAATAAAATACCATGTAGTCATATAAAGCATTGCCGATAAATATGTTTAAAAAGCAAATTCGAGGTTTATTAACAGACACGTGTTATTACAATGTGAATGAGTTTTTGAATGACACTATTTGACATTTGCCATTTGCATTTGGCATTTGGCATTTAACCTTTATATTTTGTGACAGTTTATAATTAATTATTTTTTAACATTGATGTTTATTCGTTTTTATTTTGAATTTGTTTTATTTTGTAAATTTCACAAAGGAGATGTTTCATTTTGGGCCACCACTATGTACGCTATATAGATAAAAAGGAAAAAAAATAGAAGATTTAAATAAAAATGCTACTAAATTAATTTGAATAAAAATACAAGTATACATATGTATATTGTTTTAAACGTTTTTTGGTGAGATAACCCTTTATTAAGGTAGACATGACACTGGTTATGACGTTTGATTGGCGACTTTGACAGTTCTATTTTCCCGTTGTGTTCTTATCGAGTGTTGATTTGAATTGATTGTGTTTATTTAATGGGCCGTATGTTCGGAATTTATGTTTTGGTATTTTCGCAGTCATGTGGTAGATAATATACATAGATACACGACACGACATAGCCTTAGATACACGACACGTCAATCAAATGTCACTGTCAAAATCTTATTTCGCCTATTGCTGACCACCATATTTATTAGTAGTTGTGTTGCACTCCTTGGCCCGAGTTAAATTGAATCTGTATAAAAACTAAGCCAAAATATAGGAAATTAACATTAAAAACAGTAAACTATAGCGTAACTTTACCTAGCATTAATTGTACAATGTGCTGGCCCAGGCTCCATACATTTCTGAAACATCTCCTTTGTACGCCTTAAGGGTGAAATATGTTCGGACGAAAAAAATATATTGTGACATCCTGCATGCTTAATTAATTGTATGCATACACATGCTTGACTAATAAAGTTATCTTTATCTTTAGAATATAAATGCATGCAGGATAACATAAAAAAGAAGATGAGACATGAGAAAAAAAAAAACCTCGCCAGGCGGTTCTCAATGGGCGGTTAGGCGGAAGTCAAATAATAAGCAGGTAATTTCGAAACATTTTTTTTTAAATTTTATTCTACATTAGGATTTGCTCTTGTGCGTTTACAAACATTAAGACTCAATAACATTGATTAACTAACAAAAATGTCAGACTATTTCATTAGTTCTTGTCGATGTCAACGTCGTTTTGTCTCTGATGATACAATTAGTGTTCCATTCCAGACAAACTCAATAACAGTCCAGCTATAACAAACCTGGTCATGAACATGACAGTAGTAGGGTCAGGACACATAAACGTTAAGCGCGCTGCCTAATCCAGTTAATGAATGTGAACCGGATCGAATATATGGGAGCTTTTAAAACAGCGGATACATGAGCGTTTTGGAAAAAGTATTTTTAGGATTCATAAAAAAATAAATAATCTTTAATTATTTAAACAACAAGTACCATGAACTATGGTGAACTGGGGACCTACCAGTGTATGCCACTCGCTTGTGAAAAAAGTCGCTGGTATACCATCTGGACCTCTATTCTTATTTACGTCCAGACGACACAGTACTCTCAGAATCTTCTTGTTCCTAATGCGAACCTTCGAAAATATGATGGTTTTTATCTGTGAATTTGACTGCATCGATGGATCTTTTGCTAGAGTTTTCACTAGTTTGGCTTATCTACTTAGTTTTCTTGGGTCTTATGTATTTAGGCCATTTCTTGTCCAGGTAAATCACTGTTTATTTTAAGGTTAACACAAGAGATCACAGAAGGCGACAAGGTTGCTACTGAAACGATATGGGTGAAATTCGGCACACAGTTTATAAAATAATTTTTATTTGGATACTCCGACGGGACCTAAACTTATACATGTGAAACCATGTTGCACTGCTAGCGTTATATATAAGCATAAAAAGGAGAACGTCAACTCGTTTTTTCCTAGCCACGCGTTTAGGGTTTAGGCCATTACACACGACATTTGTGAGGAAGCAAGACACTGAAACTGGTTAATAAGCCTAAATCGTCACGCATGGCGAGCCTTAACTACAGTTTGACCCTATACCTGGACAAGTGACGATAAAGGTACACCTGAAATCAAAAAGTTTCTCTAATAAGAACATCAAAGCGTTGATATGTACGGAGAAAAAAGTGAAAGATTACACAATGTTGTACTCCAAAACAGGACATAGTTACTAATACTCCATTGTGTTGTTACGAATGCACCTTATGTCTATGACATAAGCTTCAATATTGCGTTACATGTAGTACGTAACTTTTAAGCCCTATATCTTGAGACGTAGGCATTGAGGGTTACGATATATAAACGCATTGCTAGACCTAGGGTGGCCTATCGAATGGGTCAGGTTTCATCAATATTGTCAACGACATCCAAATTACTAGAAACTCGTCTCCGGTGAAGTACCTGCTGACTACGCTACGTAGTCGAAAATATGCCCTATCATTATAACTTCTAGACAGATCTGGAATGTTCAATCGGCTGACCTATATAAAGCGCCGTGACGCCAGTGCGGCAGTCAGTCTGCATTTGACTATCGAAGTGAAAACAAGCGACAGTTAAGAAGCGATAATTAAGAATATCTACCGCGACAACCCAACACGTAGTTTGAGGACTATGTGAAGTAACATCTACAGTGTTGTTGTGTGTACACACAACAAGACACGGACTAAGGACGACGTAGATGTAAGGGAAGACTTCAGTGCGACATTAGCTTCGTTCTCCTTGTCATTGCCTACTATCGACTGTACTTTCGTTGTCAATAAACTTAGCAACCCTGGCTTCTTAATGCCCCTAGCCCATCACAGTATAATAATAATAATCTTTTATAATAATAATCGTCTTCATTACATAAGAATTCGTACAAAAAAGTGCGAAGTCCACCGTCTTCTCCCAATAGGAGATTTTACAGAATATTATGAAAAAAGGTAAACAAAAATAAATGAATTTGGTAACAAGAGTAAACTAACTAAAAGCGGTTTTTTTAGTATATCTGTTTGTCTGTCATCAGGCTTAGATCTCATGAATTTTGAAAAATTATTTTGAAAAATTATTTTAGCAGTGAGAGGGGGGACCAACTTTTTCCACTTTGGAAGCGTCTGCCACGCAAACTATTCGGTATAGAAAAAAAAAATTAGAAACCTCGATATCATTTTTGAAGACCTATATACTTACCACACAAGTATGTGTTTGATAAAAAAAAACCGGCCAAATGCGAGTCGGACTCGCACACCGAGGGTTCCGCCGTACAAACGTAGCGGTTTACAATTTATGACGTACTAGCTTTCCGCCAGCGGCTTCGCCCGCGTGGAGTTCGGTTATATCGCGCTGTTTAAATTCCCCTCGGGAACATCAAATTTTCCCGGGATAAAAGGTAGCCTATGTTCTTTCTCAGGGTCTAAAGATTGTCTGTGCCAAACTTCATCAAAATCGGTTGAGAGGTTTAGGCGGGAAAGCGTAACAGACAGACAGAGTTATTTTCGCATTTATAATACTAGCATTGATTTAGAATTTTTCACAGTTTAGAGGCAATTAGATTTAAGAAGTGTTTGATATGAATTTCAACTTTAATATCTCTACGCTTTCATGTGAAAAAGGGTAGGAAGTATGTTAATAATTATTAAAAAAATATTTCATGTCATGTAAGCAAAAATAATATTTTAATATTTTATGTAACTTCAAATTTATCATTTTCACAATTTTTCCTTTATCTGTCTGTACTATAATATAACGTTGCTTCGTGCCGAATTTCAAGATTCTGAGTTCACGGGAAGTACCTTGTAGGCAAAGAGATTTAAGATATATAGAGAGGGCATGTGTCAAAATGGCATAGAAAAACTGTGATCCCATGGCTCAGTTCCGCCATCTAGTACAATATAGCAAAATTAGGTCGACAATTGGAGACATCAAATAGTAAAAATGAAATAAGTTTATATAAAATATATTCAGCTATTGCCCGGTAAGTGGCCAGTGTGGTCTATGTTGCCACATCCGATTTAATACCCTAGTATAGTTCAAATCGGGTAAATAAATATTGAAAAGTAAACAAATTAAGTGAAACTTGTCTTGTACAAACAAAAACTGTTTTAGAATTTTATTCACTACTATTCATTTACCGTGACACCGTCTATTGGCATTTTAGATGTTTTATGCTTACGAATTATTTTAACGCTCAGTTTATTGCGATTTTTGAGTGTAATAGACCTTTTAGGCCATAAAGCGCATTTTGTTTTGCAATTTTCGTTTGCATTTCGTTTTTAGCAAAATTATTCTTTTTACACGTTTGTTTGCAAATATTTTTAAATGGCAATGCAAAAAGCTGTGGTAGGGTTTGTATCATTTCGATATAAAGTTATCGATAATATTCAAAGAAGTTACTACGACGATGTTTAGTCGCATTATGATAGCTTTAAACAAAAAATTAGGAAGCAGAATAATTATGGGTAATTTCAAGTTTACAAGTTTCTTATTTATATAATTCTTTTAATATAATAGGCGTTAAAGTTTAAAATTGCCGATTAGTACTAAAAATCGAAATAATTGCCTAGTTTAAATTTTTAAATAATTCATTTATAATCAATATATAGGAAGGTCGTTTATGCCTTTGTGATAGAACTCTGAGGATCTAGACTGCACAAAATGTGTGAAAGCAGAACTGCCTCCTGGGAAGAAAACTTCTTGTCACGTAGATAATTGTCCAAATTACGATAAAAATGGTAGTCTGCTGGAGCAAGACCTTTACCAGATACGTACGCCATTATCTTTAAAAACAGCAAAAAAATCACGGTTATTGTATGGGAGCCCGCCTTCAGTATTTATTTTATTTTAATTATTTATTTGTAATTTGAATATATAACTAAATATTCTGTGAACATTTTAAGCGTCTATCTGTTTCCGTTATTAATATGGAGCAAAAAACGGCAAAAAATCACGTTTTTTGTACGGAGCTCCCATACAAAACACGTGAATTTTTGCCGTTTTTGGTTTTGCCTTAAATATTTTATTATTTTTATTCTTAGTACTTGTTGTTATAGCGGCAACAGAAATACTAACACAATATCTGGAAATTACAACTGTCTCGCTATTACGGTTTATGAGATACAGCCTGGTGACAGACGGACAGACGAACAGAGAAGTCTCATGAATAGGGTTCGTTTTACCTTTTAGGTACGGAATCCTGAAAATCACAAAGTAGCTCGCAATCATTGTACTACATATACGTACCTACATATTTTATGAATATATTTCATTATAAATAAGTTATGTAATCTATGTACTTATCCACTTAACCGTAAATTTTATTCCAATTTTTACGGTTAAGTAGAAAAGTACTGAAATTAATAACTTGCTATTTCATTTCTAATACAAGGTACCGATTCTTTTTTTTTAAATTTGATCTACAAGTCTTTCCAAAGTAGATAACTTCTCTTTTAAAATGCATTGAGCATAATTTCGACGAATGAGACGGAAGCCAATTTTCTTCTCTACGGTCTATCTGGACAAATCGTATCCACTTTTTCCCTACAACATTATTTTTATTCGGAAACCAAAAATAACAAAAACCTAGATAAATGAATAGTAATTGTTCATTCAATTTTGTTTATTAATATGATATGATTATGTTTAAATAGAGTTAATAATAAATAAACTTGTATAAATGTCAATAAAATATAACAAAATGTATTCATCTTAATAAGTATTATCGATAACTAAATCGATAAACAACATTACTACATCTCTACAAGAAAATAGTAAAACTACTCAACAATAGAGGGCGCTTATTACAATAATGAAAAAAATTATAGAACTATTTAAGATTTTTTTTAAATTTGAATTGCAGACGAAATATAAATAATTCATAGAAAAACATTTCGAAGTTAGGTCCAGTCGTTTTACTATAACGAGGTGTACAGTAATACAAGCGCAACATGGCATATTTCCTTAGAAAATGTTTATTCTTGGTGGACACAAATTACGTCCTGACGCGCAGACTAGACTGAGCGAATTTTAACCAAGTCGATAAAAGTATTGGCTTACGATTTTGTTCGTGATGTCCTATCTATTGTAAATATAATTTTAATATCTTTGCTTGTAGGTTTTGATTCCCTAGCGTGTGACGGAAATTCGTCTAAGGTGTCGGTATAAACTGCTGTATCTTTTGATCGCTTTAACGTAGAAGTTTGATTTTTTTCACTGCTTAAAGGGACAAGATACCTAGGTATTTGGTATAAATCTCAATTTGATACCTTTATTAGTTCGTGAGAAATAAGGTGGTAAGTTTCATTTTATTAAAATAAGTTTATTATATTATATAACTAAAAAAAATTGATTTTCGTAATTTTTCCTATATTTGCATTATATGACAATTCTTCATGCCAAATTTCAAGATTCTGAGTTTACGGGAAGTATCCTGTAGGTTTTGATTCCTTTGCGAGTGTCGAAAATTTGTTGAAAATATCGACATATCGGCTGTATCTTTTGATTGGCTTGGCTTAGAAGTTTGATATTTTCACAGCTTAAAGGGACAATAGACTTAGGTATGTGGTATAAATTTCAATTTGATAACTTTATTCTTTCGTGAGAAATAAGGTAGTAAGTTCCATTTTATTAAAATATGTTTATTATATTATATAACTAAAAAAATGTGATTTTCGCAATTTTTCCTATATTTGCATTATATGATAATGCTTCATGCCAATTTTCAAGATTCTGAGTTTACGGGAAGTATACTGTAGCATTTGATTCCTTTGCGAGTGTCGAAAATTTGTTGAAAATATCGACATAATCGGCTGTATCTTTTGATTGGCTTGGCTTAGAAGTTTGATATTTTCACAGCTTTAAGGTACAATAGACCCGAGTATTTCATGTGAATTTCAGCTTGATACGTCCACGCGTTCTTGAGATAAAGGGTCTTGACAGACAGCCAGACAGACAGACAGACAGACAGACAGACAGACGGACAACAAAGTGATCCTATAAGGGTTCCGTTTTTTCCTTTTGAGGTACGGAAACCTAAAAAACAATGAGTTTCAGTTCTAAGTATGGGGAGCCCCAATATTTATTATCTTTTTTATTTATTTTTGCATTAAAATCTTAATGCGGTTCACAGAATACATCTGCCTACCAACTTTCAACAGTATTGTTTTTATAGTTTCGGAAAAAATGGCTGTGACATACGGACGGACAGACGGACAGACAGACATGACGAGTGTATAAGGGTTCCTTTTTTTGCCATTTGGCTACGGCCGTTTGGCGGCGTCGGCGTTTTATGCGTTTTGTATATGTAGCTAATGTTACTGGACTCTTCGTGTGCGAGTTCAAGTCATTAGGTTTCAAACCTACGACTTACAACTCTTGAGTCGCGTTCGTTACCACAGCTCACAGGCTAATTTACGGGTTGTTTAAAAAAGAAAATACGTGGCCCCGGCGCACAGGCAAGTGAAAAAACACGGCTGGGTTTTAGTCAGTACAAATTTGACACGCCCTTCTGCTTCGCTCAGAACGGAAGAGGTAATTTGAGGTATACCCATCCCGAACAAAAAAAAAAAAGCTCACACGCTAAAAGATAATAATACAAATGTACTTACGTATCCGGTTGCAAAGTACCATTAAATGTTCGTATTCGGTTGACATGCATTACTGTTACTGGGTTAGAGGAAACAAGGAAGACTTCATGGTGCAAACCTTCACTGATATATTCTTGACTCACTTGGTCACTTGTTGATTTATTTTTCTATTAATTCTTGACTGCTGTTCTTGATTGATGATCTTACTGTTGACTCTCGAATGCCGAAGTGGAAAGAAGCTCAAATGTGCCCTTACTTATACTCGGCCAGATGGGGTACAAGCCGTGGGTTGCCCCCGGTCACGTCGAGTCGCGCCGGCCATTGTCTTATGCCCGTTTTCGGGTCGCTTCCGGGTTGCTACTTCTGACCTGCCTGAAGGGCCGGCATTTTATTCTATACGCGCCATGGGCGCCTACATTTTGACATTCGAAAGTCATGTTCAGAGCAAGATGTGGACAAAAAATCCTATCAAAAAAACCTATCGATAAAGCTTTACTATATCTTACAATGGATTCTTACAATTTCTATTTCCTATTCACAATGGTATTTCTACTTAGTTAATGGCGCTACCACTGTTACAATTTGTTAATTGTACTAACTATTCTGTTTTATTTTATCTATTCTGATTTCTTTATACAGGGTGTAACGCAAACTTCGCGAAAAGGCTAGACCGCATGCCACTAACAAAATTATGATAGTCATTTATGTCGTTAATGAGCGGTTACAGAAATAACAGTGTTTAAAAAAGTGTCGGCTCGCCCTTTGAAGCGTGCCGCCGTGCGTGTTTGTAGTTTTATTCATATTGCGCTTTTTTGTGTAATTTACGAATTAATTAATTTTTACTTTAAAAGCATTGGGTTATAAAAGTACAGCAATTAACGGTCTAAAGTGAAAAAAAACTGCATATTATTTTTTTAAATCGGGAAAAAGTCGACGCATTCCACCACTGGGGGTTCAGAATCATGTACTGGATCCATGATACTCGTTTGTGCGTCGATGTCAGACACACCTTTTATAATATCTATCGTTACGAGTTGTTGGAGCCCTCAAAAGTCCAACAATTGGTCTAACTGCAATGCTTCGATATCGCCTTCGGGTTGTGGAGGTCAGACGGAAGTCGTTTCACGGAAAATATCGAAGTTTAGCCAAAATCAGCAATTAGACTGGTAAAGCGGACCTCAAACTCCAAAGCTGAAAAAGCTTCAGATGCGACTTGAATTAACGATGAGATGAAGATTTATAAATATAGGGCTGTTTTTTTTATTAACTGTTTCTATAATCTATTACTATATCTAGTCGTCCCGCACAAACAATATTTATTTGTATAAACACTATTATTATTCATACCTACATATGTAGGATGACAATACATTGTAACATAATATAATATACTGTTTAATATCAATCAATACTATTATTATAAATGCGAAAGTAACTCTGTCTGTCTCCTTTTTATGTATATTACCGATTTTAGACGAAATTTGGCAACAAGATAGGTCTTCATCTTCTTCTTCAGCCTATGGAGGTCTACTGCTAGACAAAGGGCTCCCCCAAGGCTTTCCACGATGACCGGTCTTGTGCTGCCCGCAACCATCGGCTTCCCGCGACTTTCACCAGGTCATCGGTCCCCTTGTTGGGGGCCTCCCTACGCTGCCTCTTCCGGTACGTGGCCGCCACTCCAGAACCTTACTGCCCCATCGGTAATCGGTTCTACGAGCAATATGCCCACTGCCATTTAAGCCTTGGCCATGCCAAAAAAAAAGTAAAGACCGAAAAGTGGCCATGTCCGTACATGGCTACTTTTCATACCGCATTGCAGATAAAGTCACGGGCAACAACTTATTTAAAACTAGCTTTCCGCCCGCGGCGTCTACTTGCGTGGATTTCGGTTACATAACTTTTTTTTAAATTATAAAATAGCGCTTGACTGCAATCCTGCCTGATGGTAAGCAGTGATATAATCGTTGATGGTAAAGCGCGCTAGTTTATTAAGCCCATTCATTTAAAAACCCTTAGTGAATAGGAAGGAAGACGGCAGTTGAGCGAGGTGGTGCAATGTTAAACCCAACAACACGACCAACGATGCTGCGCCAACCAAACTCCCGACACAATAACATTTGACGCATCGTACCTGGCACACATCGCAACACAACTGGTCAGACCCGTCCTCCGTATGGCTTCACCAGACATCTTGCCGGAACACGACGAGTCGCTTGGCGGCAAGACTGGTACTGGTGGGTGGTAACTTCTGCAGGCAGCCGATGTTATGGCCTACTGCCGAGAACTGCACTGCCCGTCCGTTTTCTACGTAAGTTTTAACTAAGTAAATTCCAATAAAAACACAATGCACGTAACCTGTGATGTAACTTTCAATTCAAACTTTTCCTGGCTTAGGTATTTAAAAGTTAATCACATTTTTATCTACAGTTTCATTAAAAATTGCTTGTTAAATTTACATCGATTGAATAATGTACACTTACATTACCATGAAAAACGATGGTGGGGACCGTTTTTCCGTATTCGATGTTCGTGTCGTATGTGATTTACCCGGCTCCCGTAATGTTCATTATGAACATAGTAAATACGTAAATTCTTCGGGCCTCGTTCAGGTTATCGCCAGCCATGGCGTAAAGCCGGACCATTTCGGTCCATTGTAATTTTATGTACGCCAAAATATTACACTACATAACACACATACATACACGCCACACATAAGACGCACTTGCACGACAAATGAGCGGTGGCGGGCGGACTTCGGACTTCGTGTCGCGAGCGTTGCGTGTCGCGAGCGTTGCGCTGCGAGTAAGCGCAGGTCCTTTCCATACCGTGGCTGCGCCGAACTGAGAAGAGAGCCGCGGCACCGCGCGTGCAGCTTGCGTGCCGGTCGTTTACCCTAGCGTTCATGAAACGTATGATTCCGCTAGCCGCTAGAGTGAAAATAAGTTCGTGGATAAATGGAGATTTTACTAAAAAAAAAGTTTTGTTTTTTCATTGAAGTTACGTTCTGAAAGTGAAACTAAACCACTGATTTCATGAGTACAGGTGTTTACACCAACAGCCTGTATAGCCTATGTCCTTTCTCAGACTCTAGACTATCTGTGTACCAAATTTCATTATAATCGGTTTAGTAGTTTTGATATGGAAGCCGGATAAATAGATAGTTAGAGATACTTTCGCATTTATAATATTAGTATGGATAACTATCAATCGGTATGTAATAAGTTCTTTCTAATGAAATAACTTATTGGAATCTATCAGAATATTTCTAACCAAAAACTTTTGGCTTAATATCAACTCTGACAAAGCCCCTGAAACCTTAATAGTTGCCCAATTACCAACTGAAATTGACAGAAACATCAAAGGCAGACGTTATTATTTATAAATGGTTGTGAAGTACCTTGATTTTCTATACCTGTTTCTTGGTAATCTAAAAAAATAATATCTATTCATTATAATTTGAAACCAAATTATATTTAGGACTAGCTGTGCCCTAAGATTTCGCCCGCATAATCACGATCCCGTGGAAGGCGGCTCCAGAGGAAAAACACACCGCAGGCCGTTTTTATGTAGTTTTTCGGAGCTATCTACTCTTTATCCAAAAGAAATATCAACTTATTAAAAATACATAAATTTTCTCCATAATCTTGGCTCCAAAATTGTAGATTTTTTTTTTTTTTACTAAGCATAATGTTTAAATAATTCCTTCACAACGAAACCTCTGACAAGAGAAGTAATTATCAAAAACGTGCATCTCCTCGAAAAGTAAGCATTATTTAGATTTCGTTCTTACACTAATGGATAGGAAATTTCATGACGAACATTATTGTAGAAATATTTTTTTAAAACGACCAAAACAAAAATTTTATTCAACAATCTGAGCGTATTCCCCATCATTTCTCTTGCCCGAGCTATTGAGATTCAGTATGCCACAAGCTCTCGAAGGGGGAACCCGTGTCGTTCGTCATCGCGCGGTCCGCTAGCATAGCGGGCGGCGCGTGAGCGAGAAAGCATCTGCTTGCTCGCTCACGCACCGCATGTCGCATAGAGTTATAATACTATCATAAAGTTTCTCTGTTATCGATGTTCATTTTGGTGTTCGTTTTTTTAACCGATTTCAAAAGGGAGGAGGTTATATGTTTTTTTATGTTTGTTTGCGGATAACTTTACTATAATATAAATAATAGGGTATTTGACTAAAAAAACTAATTAGTCCGTCATTCAGATTATAGAAAAATATTGGATAGGTGTATTATATACGTTTTACATTTCGTATATTTTGTTTTATCAAATCAATACAAATTGACAAATATAATAGGCATCAAAGATCAGGAGTGATGGCTGGTGACGTCACTGGCCGCTAAAAAGTGTAGCGTGCAGTGACGTCACACGAGTTTTCAAAGCACTGTGTCGTATTCATTTTATGTTTATATGAAAAAAAAAATATGTGTCTAGTATTTTTTGGGTAGGCCCCCGACAAGGGGGACCGACGACCTGGTGAAGGTCGCGGGAAACCGCTGGATGCGGGAGGCGCAGGACCGGTCGTCGTGGAGAACCTTGGGGGAGGCCTATATCCAGCAGTGGACGTCTTTCGGCTGAAATGATGATGATGATGATGAGTATTTTTTGGAAATCTGACTGACGGACTAATTAGGTTTTTTTAGTCAAATACCCTATTGCATAAGTTGATAAAAAATGCTATGCAATAGCTTTACCGCGGCAGTTCCCGAGTGCCACATATTTTTTTTTTTAATTAGAAAGATTATATCTTCAAGGTAGTCTCATGTTAAGGAAATCAGGGTCTGATGATGGAAGACTAAGGAAACCTAGGAGAAATTTAAAAAATCATAGGGGCGCCTAGGGCATTTCTATGTTTTTTCATTAAGTGTTTTAACGCACTACAATTTAGTAAAGTTCGGACTTGATGATGGAGCCGGGAGACAGCCGAGGGATCTCCTTAACGATTCACATCAGCTGCCTCGTGTTTGTGCTTAATAAGTTTATATTGATAAGAACTTTACACCTAAATGAGTTGTGATTGTCATTAAAGCTCTGATGATGAAGCCAAATCCAGTTAAGGGAACTCCTCAAAGGTTTACAATAGTTACCTTGTGTTTGGACTTAATTCATTTATATTGATGAAAACTTTACACACATATAGGTTTAAATGAAGGTCTGCAATAGATCTGATGATGAAGCCCATAGACAGTCGAGGGAATTCCTCAACAATTTACAACACTGTACTTTAACATAGTACAAACACTATAGTTCATTCGCGTTAAGAAAATAGTGACTCATCAGTGCAACTGCAGGGTAAGGGTGTATTCATAATGGAGAAAAAATTAAACATTTTTTTTTTCAAAATATTAAATAAGTTTAATATAAAAATAATAGTGTATCAATGATTTTAAACATGTTAAAATATTCCTATTAAGGTAATTTTTAATGTCACCTTAAACGCTAAAATAGTAGAGTAACACATATTTGGATTAATGGTAATAAAATAAGTACTAAAATAAAAAAAAATACAAAATTGTCTTAAAACTAAGTACTTAAATAGCTAATCAGTATCGCTAGATTCTCCCGTTACATTTATTACGAATGAATTATTTTCTGCATGTTCCATGACGTCATCCAAACATGGTATTTTCTTCGCGTATCACGTGGTCGCAGCATTTCTTCCACCGATTGGCTTCTACTAACGCGATTGCGTCATAAAATATTTTTTTTACGTCACTCATTTTTAATGTAGTATTATTCGCAGCAATATAATTTTTTATTTGGGCCCTCACCATTTCAATCGGATTTAATTTACAATGGTAAGGCGGCAGACGAAGAATTGTACTGCCATTTTTTTTAGCAGTCTCATCTACTAAATATTTATTATATTGTGGGGAGATTTCGGCGACTTTCAATAATCATTCTTTTTTCAAATAACTCATATCCATAGATATGCCTTTGTTTTGCAACCACTCTAGTATTTGCTGCTTATTCCAACTGGCCGTGGGTATTTTTTCAACTTTTACCGAATGGTAGGGAGCGTTATCCATGACAACCACACTTCCTGGTTCAAGCTTCCGTATGATACCATTGAACCAATTAAGGAATCTTTCACCATATTTCTTCATGATAATCTTTTGTAGATTTAGATTCAAAGACTAGTAAACCATCTTCCAGGAATCCTTTTTCGCTGCCAATGTGCAATATAATATAATTAACCTTTTACCTTTCCCTGTCGGAGCTTTTGGGCCGGTTGATAAGTCATCTTGGAAAGCTTGTCTTTTATTCTTGATTGTTGTATACAACCACACTTTTATTTTTACGTGTCCGGCGTTTACCCACCTTTCGTCGAGATAGTAAATGGTTTTATTAGCGTTTCTAAATTCTTTTATTTGTCTTAAGTATTTTCGCCTCCATAAAACAATATCTTCTCTTTCCACTAACAATGTTCTACTATCTTGTTTATTGAAATCCAAACCAAGCTTGTGCAGTATTTTGTGAAGTGTTGTACGTTTGAAAACAGGAATATCATCATCAGCTTCGCAAAGTGTTATTATTTTGTCCAATGTTGGATACTCGTTATTTAAATATATAGAGTGTACTTTTCTCCTTATTGCACATTTGTCTAATTTTTCATAGTTCATCTAATTTATCAACCGTGGATAGTCGAGCTCTTTTTTTCACAGGTGATTTCAACGTATTCGTTTCTTTTTGTTCTTTTATAGGTAATTTTATAAACAGTGTTTTCGGACACACCACATGCACTTGCAGTTTTAATTACTGTGCTCTCCACAGTCTCATTTAAATCAATCTGTTTGAAATACTTATAAACATTGTAAATTACGCGTCTTTCTCCGCTATGTATTATTGATCCACTTTTATTTTTTTTAATAGGTGAGATATCCATTTTCCAAATTTTATTTTAAACAAGTAGTACGCAAAATACACAACCGTTCAGTTCGAAGGTCTGACTTCAACTGAGCACTGTGAACTCGCCTTACTAATTTCTAGCGTTTTAATTGGCTAGGGGGCGTGGCTTGGCCGGCAGTCGGTGATGAGTCACTATTTTCTTAACGCGAATGAACTATACCTACTCGTCATGCTTATGCAAAAATCAATTAAAATCAAGAGACTGAATTTAAGTTGTGTTATTTCATTGCGTTATTTCTATAAATGCTCATACTTTCATTGTGGTCTTATAGGAATTAAAGCAAACGAAATACGTCGTTTGCTTGCAGGCCTTTTCCAAATATGCTGCCGTCAGCGTCCAGTCTGACCGGATATTGTATTAGTCAGATGTTTATTATTTTTCTGCAAAAGGAAGCTTTGTGTAAATAATATTATAGTATATGTATTTGTTTTTTTTATACGATAGTTTTGTTTTTTACAATTTACGTATTTGTTTTATTAAACGAGAATAATAATATAATATCAGTCTTGCCTGAGCCCAAAAAAAAAACATCAAATCTTTTTTTTATGTAGGTTTCCTGTCTGCAGAAATTTATATGACCCTGATTACGTTTTCCCTTAAAATAATAAATAATGACAAATTAACCTTTATTATATTATTTTTCTATCCCTTTGACCATCTGACTTAGCTAACTTTCAATCTACAAAACTAACTTCCAACCCTGAAGTTACAGTCATAACATATTTAGTTGTAAAGCTCTAATAAATACAAATTAAGTAAGCCCAAACACATTACAGTCGCTTCCGATGTGGATTCCCTTGATTCTCTGTCATCTCCATCATCAGGTCAGGTCCAAATCTTCACGGTTTTATAGTATCATCCGATATAAATACGAGTATCAAGTTTTCACCCGAAGCATAGCTACAATTTTGGATAATTGGCCTAAATTTCTTAGAATTTCCATTATCGACACTGACGTGGTAACAATGAGATTACGTAGGCAGCATACTCTTTCATATAAAAAAGAATGGTCAAAATCGGTTCATTAACGATAAAGTTATCAGCCAGCACACATAAATCGAATTGAGAACCACACTTTTGGGAAGTCGGTTAAAAAATAAAATACGCAAATTTTTTATTATGAAGTATCGTCAACATTTGTTTCAGTCTATAATAACCAAAAGTATTTGGGCGCACCGATAAACAAAAATAAAAGTGCCATGTCTGTTACTTCTGTGGTCTACGAATTTAACTTGTATTTGTAAGTACTTCGTCCGCCAGACGGCGCTAGTAATATTTTGCGAAGTATTGTAGAGGTGGGGCGCGGTGAAGAGGGAGCAAATGCTCGAGGTCATTTGGTGAGGGTACGACCTTAATAAGTGTGTATTTAATTATTGTTGATACGACCGGCCTGCGCGTATGACTATTTAATTATTTATTATTTCCCACCAAATAAGCTATGTATTTTTTCGAAAAATTTACTTTTCTTCGTAAAAATCCTTTTCTTTTTTCTAAAATAAAACCGAATCAATCAATTTGCACAGCGACGGTGTTTCCGTCGGGCTACAATTTAAGTGTCTTCAAGACTAGACTGAGGCTCCTAATAAACTAGCGCGCTTTCCTATTAACGATAGCATCACTGCTTACCATCAGGCGGGATTGCGGTCAAGTACTAGTTTATAATTATATTAAAAAAAAAAAACACGATTCAGTCGATCAGATTTAGTTACGCAGAAGGTTCATAGCTGGGTAACCATCTTTATATACCAAGACCATACATCGGAAAGCTCGTTCAGAGTGAACTCTAGTGCCGAGGAATTTGAGAAATAGGTATTTGAAGAAACTGTTGCCGTCGCGCTGCTTTCAACCTTTCCCCGTAAGGTGCGAAAAGGACAATCAGGCGGATTTTACCTACAAAAACGTTGACAAAAAGATGTTACGTATTCCGCTGTTTTCTTTTTCAAAACACAACAGATCTCAATTAGTTTTATATCAAAATTTAGAGGATGACTATACCTATGCCTCTATTATTTTCTTTTTTGTGTAATAGTCGTCTGAACATCGCGGTGTAAATGTGTGTTTCGGGATTTTGAAACATCATATTTCTCTTATTAATTCAGTTTAAAAAAAAAACTTAATAAGAATAAAATCATTGCTCTAAAAGCGTTATCCACGAAGAAAACAGCGGAATACGTTTGTATCTCTTTGTTTGTTTGTCCCTCTTAAGCCATTCCTAGTTGTCATTTGTAGACATAACACAAACATTACGGCTGTCAGAAGGCCGAAACTCTGACAATCAGTCTAAGCCTTAATGCCTTAGCCTTATGTTGTATTACTCAATATCAGAATAGGCTGTATTAGGTATACAGCCGGTTATACCGAATCCATCATAGTTGGTAAAATTTACATGGTGTTTAAAAAACATCATGTACAGAGTGTATCTGACATCGTAACGCAAAATTCGCGAAAAGGCCGCATGCCACTAATAAAATTATGATAGTCATTTATATCGTTAATGAGCAGTTACAGAAATCAGTGTTTAAAAAAAAGTGTTGGTTCAGCCTTTGAACGTTGCAAGCGTGCAGCCGTGCGTTTTTGTAGGTGTGACGTTCACCCCGAATGTGAACAATATTAAATCAGCTGATAGGATAGTTTTTCGAGTTTTGTTCACATTGCGCTTTTTTATGTAATTAGCGAATTAATTAATATTTACTTTAAAAGCTTATTGGATTATAAAAGTATGGCAATTATGAACAGTTTAAAGTGAAGAGACAGCATTTTTTTAAATCAGGAATAAGCCTACGATCCATGGTACTCGTTTGTGCGTCGGTCTCAGATACACACTTTATAAACACACAGAGATACACCATGTATCCTGATTTCCTGAAAGATAATTGCTGTTTTAGTTCTCCAATACAGAAAATAACAAGTACGTCTTTAAGTCGTAATAATTTTGTTTTTTTTTTTTTATATATATTTCTTGCCAGACCATATACGTCTTCCTGTCCGAACAATAGTTCATGCAAAATCTCACACATAAAAACGTCTTTCAGGTTTTCCCATTTCTTGGATAACTTTTACAATTCTTTTCATATAAACCTGATTCGGATTTCTATTATACATACAGTATGTTAATTAACAGAGGGCGTTCCCGTTAACCCGAAATAGTACAGCATACATACATGCTAAAAAAAAATATTTCCATTCGAAAACAAAATGTTTTAAAATTTTTTCCAATATGAAAATATTCAATAAAATTTTTAAATTGACATGTAAAAGAAACACACTGTACACGCGAACTTGAAAGACGGCAACGTCGCAATTTATTTAAACATGACGACTACTATTTTGATTTAAAACAGGAGTTTTCAAATTTATTTTCAATTATAATTTTTTTTTATTCGGATTTTTTTATGCTTATTTTTCTATGCTGATATTTTTATTTTAATCTATTAATGATATATATTAACGAGTTTAAGGGAACGCCCTCTGTTATTTAACATACTGTATACTAGCGGCCGCCCGCGAGTTCATACGCTGGAGGTAGTTATTTGAACATTTTATTTGAACCCAAAAATATGTATACAGCACACGTTTAAAATTTTTGTTATGCTTCGCTCCCATTGGCCGCAGTGTCCTCGACTAATGGGCTATCCAACGAAAAAAGAATTTATCAAATCGGATCAGTAGTTCCTGAGAATATCGTTGAATCAAATAAACAAACTGTTCAGCTTTATATTTTAATAAATAGATAAAAGACTTTTACGCAAACTCAAAATAAATATAGCCAGATCGATCGAATCGTTCCCAAGTGCTCCACTTACCAATGAAAAATACTTATTTCATTTCCAGTTTTCTGAGTAAATTGGTATATTTACAAATTCAGAGGATTTTAATTAAAGTAAGTCCGATATTCGACACTCCTGCTCTACAATAATAATGGATCAACGAACACAGACTATTAAAAGTGCTGATTATTTTTACTCGGTTTCATTTATTCATACGAGTATAATATAAAACAGTGTACAAATTAACGATTCCGATGCGCCATCTGTTGATTTTTTTGTGCTCTTCGTTTGAAATTAAATTTTGTTGCGCGCCTTAGAATTCTCGAGGTTTGATAATGGTGGGTTATTAGATTACTTAATAAAGTTATTTGATTTGATGGGAATTCTTAACTTCGCGTCATAGTTATTCTGAATTTGAATGGGTTGATATTAATAAACGTTGGTGTCTGTCTGTCACCAGGTCGTATCTCATGAACCGTAATAGCGAGATAGTTAAAATTTTCAGAGATTATCTATACTAATATATAAAGCTGAAGAGTTTGTTTGAACGCGCTAATTTCAAGAACTACTGGTACGATTTTAAACATTCTTTTTGCGTTGGATAGCTCATTAATAAAGGAAGACTTTAGACTATTCACACATATAACATCACATTGCGACTATTAGGATTGAAGCATATAAAAAAAACTATCGAAACCCACGTGGGTGAAACCACGAGGCGCAGCTAGTGTGAAATATTTATGTTGCCTCTATGTGGAAATACGTATAAATTGTACAAGGGTTTGTGGATATATCCGCTTTTTATGATTGGATTTTCCAATCATCAGCAGAGAGCTTCTACAATAAAAGTCTAGGACGACCAGAAAGAATTACATTACATAAGTTATCTATTATTAGATAACTTCTTATTATCAGATAAGTTATCTATTATTAGATAACTTATATATTCTAATCTAAATTTCTCTGGTTAGGGTTGCTACCTATTTTGGACCAAGTTATAGCAAATTATGGAGTTTAAATTGAATTCAAAATTAAAGTTTAGAAATGATTTAATTAAATCGTGTAGCCTTCTTTCTGACTTTTTACTTTACTCATTCGGAACCTAACCTCTTGGTAAACCTTATCATTATCATTTCAGCAGAAATACGTCCACTGCTGGACATAGGCCTCCCCAAAGTATCTTCATGACAACCGGTCTTACAGGCGCAAGACATCCAGCGGTTTCCCACGACCTTCACCAGGTCGTCGGTCCACCTTGTCGGGGGCCTACCCACGCTACGTCTGCCGGTGCGTGGTCGCCACGCGAGAACCCGTCGGCCCCATCGGGCATCGGTCATAAGGGCAATGTGTCCAGCTCACTACCACTTTAATGTTGCAATTCTTCGGGCTATGTCGGTTACTCTCGATCTTCTGCGGATCTCCGCATTCCTGATTCGATTGCGTAGTGAAACCTACTAATGCCTACAAAGCCAAGCTAAAAAAAATATCATTATTTCGCAAAAAGAGGTAACTTAATGCATGTGCGGTAGGCAATACATGCGCGGGCGAAGGGGGGCAAGGCCCGCGGCACGCGGTCGCATCGCTATTTGCTCATAATAAAACCGTCAAAAATGGTGTTGTTACTTTTTAAAAAAATACCAAATTTTGGGGAAGTTGAAATTAATTTGCGGAATAAAAAGATTATTTCAAAATTCTTTAGTGTTGTTAGTATGATGATAATGTAAAATTTCATATTTTATTTGGTCATATGTTTACCTACCCTTTCATCGATCAACGACAAATCGTTATGCATTTTTACCGTTGCATTTTTATTTTTTTGTACCGATTCGGTGTCAGTTGTGATTGTTTGCTGCACCGGGTGACGTCTTTACGTCGGCACCGGCTGTCGCTGAAAACCAGCGCTGGACTCTGTTTTGCATAGGGTCGCAGCATAATGCTGAGCGATAGCCGTTTTGCGTGGATGTGACGCATGTCAACTATTATCACTCAACTGTTTTTGTACACTTTTACGTCACGTTAACCGCAAATAAACGTATTTTCTTTATTTCTTTCTTTCTTATGGGTCGGACGGGGTTTTCTTTAAATATTGTATATACATGTAATAATTTGTCAAAAATCTTAACGAAATAGTTAAAATTTATGTAGTAGTTAAGTGATAGCTGTGATAGCTATCACAGCCTGATTACAGACAAATCAGCTGTCAAAACGGTATCCTTAAAATTACTGTCAGCTTTATTCTCAGTAAGTATAAGTAGATATATGTAGGCAGACAGTAATATATTAGTATAACTATAGATCTGTTTCTATAATTATACTAATTGTTAAAGTGGTAACGGCCGCGACTTGCGAGGTGTAATTTGTAGGTTCCGTCTATGTATTTGTCTTGTGTAAATTATTCCATCAGCACTGCTCTCGAAGGGGTGAAAGAAACTGTAGTGAGAAAACCGATATGTCCAGAAAAAATCAAAGACATGTGACATTTGTCAACCCGCACGGGACCCGCGGAGTTGATTACGGCCTACCTCCTTTTACAGAGTGAAGTTTTTTGTCCCAGCTGTGAAAATTCTGTAGGTAGGTTTTTTTTTATATATTATAAACTAGCGCTTGACCGCAATCCTGCCCGATGGTAAGCAGTGACGCAATCATTGATGGTAAAGCGCACTAGTTTATTAAGAGCCTATTCACTCAAGCCTTGAAGACACTCAAATTGTAGTCCGACGGAAACACCGCCGCTGGCAAACTATTCCAGTCCCTCGATGTACGCGGTATAAAGGAGGAGGCGAAACGCTTCGTCCGGATCATAGTGGTGTTAACAACGTAAGGGTGGAAACCAGCCGTACGACGGGTCGTCCGCTGGTGGAACGGAGATGGGGGAATTAAATCATGCAATTCCCTCGCACACTCCCCGAAATGCATCCTATAGAACACCGAAGGCTGGCTACTCTACGCCTGTGCTCTAGGCTTTGGAGACCAACTCGAGTTAGATCAGGGTCACCAATCAGCCTCTTTGCACGTCTCTCCACTGAATCCAAAGTGGCCAGGTGACACTTGGCAGCACCAGCCCAAATGTAGCTGCAGTACTCCACACACGAACGGACCTGTGCTTTGTATAACATTAGAAGCTGCCCAGGTGTGAAGTACTGCCGGACCTTTACGATAACGCCAAATTTCCTGGCAGCCACCTTGGCCTTGGACTCAATGAACCGCCCAAAGTTAAGGTTCGAGGAAATCTCAACTCCCAAAAGCTGAAGGCGGTCGGAACACTCCAAGGACACATTTCGAAAAGTAGGAGCCAAGGTGAACGGGCTCCTTTTGGCAGTGAAAAGACACGCCTGTGTTTTGGCGGCATTGAATGCTACAAGATTGGCATTGCCCCATTCGGAGATTGCCCGCAGCGCAACACTCGTTCGCTCAACCATGGCCTCTCTTTCGGACTGGATTGATTCCCTACTAGCCCGAGCATCCGGCAGGTATCTCTCTACAACTGTGCTGTCATCTGCATACCCATAGATACCGGGCATCAGCAGATCGTTAATATGCAGCAGGAACAGAGTCGCAGAGAGAACAGACCCCTGAGGAACACCGGCATTAGTTGACATGGGCTCAGAAGAGCATCCGTCGACAACAACTCGGAGGGACCGTTCAGTCAGGAAGTCTTTTACCCAGCCAGTCAGGCTAGGGTAAATGCCGTACGCTGGAAGCTTACTCAAAAGGCCAGCGTGCCATACCCGGTCGAAGGCCTTCGAGACATCAAGGGAGACAGCAATCGCTTCCCCATTCTTCTCGAGGGCCTCGCCCCACAAGTGAGTGGCATACACTAGTAGGTCCCCAGTTGACCGATTGCGGCGAAACCCGTACTGTCGGTCACTGAGGAGATCGTTACCCTACAGGTATACCAAGAGGCGCGAGTTCAATACACGCTCCATAATTTTGCAAATTATATTTCGTCGCTGCATCCTCGAGATTTACATATTGCACTAGGTAGTCCACTCCTCATTGTATCAGGCATCGAACACAATTTTAGAGAACACACTAAAATAATTACTTCAGTTTATTAATACCAATATTGACAGGTTGTCACCCGCCAGCTACTACCTACCTACCCTACGGAATTTTATCATTCGCTTCTTGTGTGCAGGCATCGTAACGTCGTGTCGTTCAAAATAATTTAAAAATCAAGTAAAATTTCTTTTTGGGTTACAAATTTTGGAATAACCTTTGTTTAAATACATGTTTGATACGTTTTACGTGATAAAATTAGCGAAAAGTGCGTGTTAACGGTGTTTTGGACTTTTTTGGGTAAGTAGTTAGTTTGGCTTACCCATAACGGGTAAACGTAAATATAAGCATTCTCGTTCGGATGAAGAAATGTTGAGCAAAATACGTTGTTTAGAACGACGAGTTAGCGATGAAGAAAAAATAGTTATCCATCTGAATCAGACACAGCGATAACGGATCACAGTAAGTAAAAGCCGTTTTTTGTTTATACGTAGGTACCTGACAAAGTCTAAGCGCGCCGATCGGCTTTTTTTACAACGTAGTTATGGTAGTAATTTTCAATCTAGATAAAATTAACGCAAGAAACTGTTTTGCGTCAATTAGTAAATTCAAATGATAATAACACGGAAACATATATAAACGGAAATATATATCCAGTATAAGTAATAAGTAATCCAGTGTCCCTTTTTTTTTCTAATTAAGTTAAGTATAAATGACATTTAAAGAGATATAATAACTAGGCTTACACAGACAAAAGAGCTGCGATAAGATTGTGAGTTGCCATACTCCTTATGTTATATCAAATCAATTGAGCTGCGATGTGATTGCAGCCACACAATGGATAACATTTTAGAACCGCGATGCGATTGCGGTCGTTATCAAAAAGACATTTTAGAACTGCGATGCGATTGCGGTCGTTATCAAAAAAGACATTTAAGAACCGCGATGCGATTGCGGTCGTTATCAAAAAAGATATTTAAGAACCGCGATGCGATTGCGGTCGTTGTCAATTGAGTCGTAATGCGATTACGACCTATACTTGTTTCTTTTGTGAACATAGTTAATTAACCTCCCAGGTAAAGAAAAATAACTCAAAAATAAAGAAACTTTGCCTTTTGAGCCAGAGGTTTTATATAGTTCAGACGCTGATGAAGTTAGCGTTCGTTCAATGGTATAAGACCTGGTCAGACCAGTTACCCCGATAACCAAAGATGACAGATGGTCACCCAATCTGACGAAACATTACCTGCCAAAGACGATACGCTACCTGGTACTTCAGCAGATCCCCCGGACTATCTGCTGCTATTCTAGATGTTTTGGGAGATTCCAAAGAAAAAGTCGAGCCTCTTGGTCCCAAGATCAGGGAACAAATCTCTAAAAGATGGGGAAAGATAATAATGGAAGGGCTGAAGAAGGACCAAAAATTGAAGGTGATGGAAGGGGGTTAATACCAGAAAACTTCTCGCTGCTGTTCTTAACGAGTCTTCTAAAAACCGGGGCAAGAGACTCGAGAAAGCCAAAAATTATTTAGGTGTTGGTATAGGATCAATTAAAAACTTAATGTCTACCTTGATTGACACAGAAATGTCAAAAGACGACTATAAAAAAAAAAAAAAAAGCTTTCAGAAACGGGACAGATTCTTATGGATTTGCATAACCGAGACATTTTTAAAAGACGACAACTAATAACACCCAGCTTAGTTATAAATTATATTAAAAAAAAGAAAAAAAAAAAACATTCCATGATAAAGGATTTAATGAGAGATTCATATCTATTTGGAGAAAATTCAGGAGATAAAATCAAAGCTCCTAACAGCTGAAAAATCTGGCTTGCAAATCAAAGGAAAATTTGAACCTCGACTTTCACCATCGTATCGGCCGAATCGGCCTTATAAGAGCCGCCACGGAATCGCAACGAAGGGTCCACATGGTCCTGGCAATATGCTCACCGGGGCAGACCAGAGGGACCCAGGACTCAACTATCATCGGCGTAAACAGCTCGCCGCCTGCTGGCTGTTGCGGACCGGTACAACTCTGCGACGAACGCGAGCAAATCGACCAACCACAAGAATCCCTAGAGGTACCTATATAACACGCTGGTATGCTTCAGCATTTCCTTGACATATGGAAAACTGTTACCCAAGACGCTGTAGTATTACAATTCATTACGGGTTACAAAATACCGTTTAATTGTCCTATTGGTGCTGTTAAAAAATGTAAAGACGTAAGACGTAGTAGTAGTAGATAGTAAAAATGTAAGACGGTCAATTTATCTCAAATATCTTCCTCGCGTCTAAAAGTGACGGTTTTAATAGAATTATTCTTAACCTGAAAAAGCTTAACAAGTTTATTGATACACAGCACTTTAAAATGGGGGACATTAGAACCGCATCTAAATTGTTATCTCGTTTCGACTTTATGTCAAATATTGCAAAAAATATTTAAGATCCAGATGTAATAGGCAAATATATGAATTTCAGTGTCTTCCTTTTGGTTTGTATTCAGCGCCGTATGTTTTCACCAAATTGATGAGGCCCGTTGCAACTTATCTAAGGCAGAGGGGACATTTGCTGGTAATATATTTATAAGATTTACTCTGTATCGATCACACTTATGAAGGTTGCTCTCAGAGAGTTTCAGAAACCGTTTATTTCTTAGAAAAATTAGGTTTTGTCATAAATTATGAAAAAAAAAAGCGATTTGATACCTAGTCAATGCAAAACTTTTTTAGGTTTTGAACTGGACTGCAATGAACTGTCTTTAAAGCTGCCATTAAATACACGAATATTGATCAAATCTCGAAGAAACCTTCTATAAGATCTATAAGAGAATTTGCTCAATTTGTCGGTGCCGTAGATTACGGATGGGTTTACACGAAGCTGTTCGAAACAGAAAATTTTTTGGCTCCATTGAAAAACAATGAAAATTACGATCAAAATATGTTATTAAATCGTTAGTTAGATGCCGATTTTGCGTGGTGGAATAATAGTATAATGAATGTTAGCAAGTCAACATAAATACGTACTAGAAATATTTTCAGACGCATCCCTTACAGGAGGGGGCATTTCATGTAACGGTGAACGTTCTGGTGGTTTTTGAAACACGAGAGAAGCTAAAAATCACATTAATCGGTTAGAACTGAAGGCAGCCTTCTTAGGTTTGAAATGCTTCGCTGACAAAATAAATAACAAGGAAATCCTTCTTAGAATTGATAATATGACCGCTATATCATACATCAACAGAATGAGGGGCGTCTAATATGATCATTTAAATAAGACATCACGCGAGATATGGTGCTGGTGCGAAGAATGTCGCATTTTTATTTTTGCGTCTTACATATAGTCCAAGGATAACGCAGAGGCTGATGACGAGTCCAGACGAGACAATATTGATACGGAGTGGGAGTTATCGCCGTCAGCTTTTAATAAAATTACTGACACGTGGGGCTCCCTCAACTGGATTGTTTGCGTCTCGCTTAAACCCAAAAGGTGAATAATACATATCATGGAGACGTGTTCCCATGCTTTTAATATAGACGCCTTTACATCTAATTGAAACCAATGCTTCTTCTACGCATTTCCGTCGTTCTCGCTGATCCTATGAAGTCTACGAAAAATCATAGACGATAAAGCTCCTGGCATATTGGTGGTCCCCTACTGGCCAAGCCAGCCCCGGTACTCTCTGTTCATCAGAGCCTATCTTTTTCTCACCGGAAAGTGACTTTCTGTTGTCTCCTTTCAGAAGCCGACATGCGTTATAGCGAAGCCTTAGCCTGGTGTCAGCACCCTTTTCAGGGAAGCTTATTCAGAACAGTTATTAGCCCCGGAAACGATAGTTAAGATGACTAATTCTCTTTCTATAAATTGATTAAAGCAATACGACGTGGAGTTAAAAAAAAAAGAACAAAAAACTTGGTGGCTATTTTGTCAAGCAAACTCAATTGATAATTGTTTCCATTCAACAGTGCTAGTAGCTTTAAATTTTTTAACCAATGAATTTTATTCCGGGCCCTTAATCCGTATCGTTCAGCATTGGCCCTAGTGTTAAGAAAATCATTCAGCGGAGACGATAACGTAGTCAGATTTTTTAAGGGAGTGTTTAGAAGTAGAACTTCTTTGCCAAAATATCAGTCAATGTGGGACTCTAATATTGTTCTTGTTTATATATCAAATTGGTATCCCAATAAGGAATTGAGCCTACAAATTTTAACAAAAAAAAAAGAAAAAAAAAAGAATGGTGGCTCTTATATCTTTGTTAACTGCACAAAGAGTACAGACGCTGTTTTTCATTAGATTTCGCAATATAAAAGTCAACGATAACTACATTTATATACCAATTGATAACATAATTAAGACCTCGGCTCTGGATAAACAAAACCCATGACTAGTTATTCCCTTTTTTCACGGTAGACCCGAAATTCGCCCCGCTAAGACTAAAGTAGATTACATGGAAATTACAAATTCTTTGAGGAAGGACCCTGACACTGAAAGGGTGATTCTAACAACTAAAAAACCGATTCATAATAGCTCTGCATCTACGATTAGCCGCTGGATAAAAGCAGTATTATACGAAAGTGGGATTGATACAAATGTATTCACACAGCGCTCGCCAGGCTGCCACATCAGCCGCTGATCGTAGAGGCATCTCGATTGATATCATAAAGAAATGTGCAGGGTGGACATGTCGGTCGCTTACTTTCGCCCAATTCTATAAAAGCCTATCAATTCGAGTAACGACAATTCCTTCGCGGAGGCAGTATTTAACGTCAATGAACATTGGAAAGTACTTGTTAATTTTTTTGATTATTTTTGATTCTCATTCCATATAATTATTTCATACAAGTAAACTGATTGAAACTTTTCGGTGTTTGGAATATGTACAAACACAGTACATAAAATATAAGGAGATGGTTATTTCAAAAATAATACTCTGAACATCTACCTAGTGCAATATGTAAATCTCGAGGATGCAGCGACGAAATATAATTGAAGGTTAAACAAACTTACCTGAAGTGAAGTTTGACCACAATTATATGAGTCGCTGCATCCGAAGAGATTTACACACCCACCCGCCCTAGTTTTGTGTCTTACAAAAACAACCCTTAAAGTATTTTTGAAATAATTCTCTGAAGAAATGATAAAATTCTGTAGGGTAGGTAGGTAGTAGCTGGCGGGTGACAACCTGTCAATATTGGTATTAATAAACTGAAGTAATTATTTTAGTGTGTTCTCTAAAATTGTGTTCGATGCCTGATACAATGAGGAGTGGACTACCTAGTGCAATATGTAAATCTCTTCGGATGCAGCGACTCATATAATTGTGGTCAAACTTCACTTCAGGTAAGTTTGTTTAACCTTCAAGTATGGAGGTGATCGAAATCGGCCGATAGTTGGCAGGATCGGCACGACTACCCTTCTTGGGCACGGGCTGCACGTTAGCAAGCTTCCAGGACTTGGGCACTATACCAGTCCTAAATGAAAGGCGATACAAGCGCGTCAATACAGGAGACAACTCGGGCGCACATGCTTTAAGAACAATCGCTGGTATACCATCCGGACCACTAGCCTTATTCACGTCCAGACGACACAGTACTCTCAGAACCTCCTTGTTTCTAATGCGAACCTCAGGCATTGAAGCTCCGCAATGAGGTAAATTAGGTGGAGTAGCACTGCCAGTATCCAGACGCGAATTATGGGCAAAGAGTGAAGCAAAGAGACCTGCTTTCTCTCTCGCCGTATGAGCCAGTCGACAGAAGTTCGCCTCAACCGATTTGGCAAGGGACGATTTTGGATGGCTGCGCAGATAAGTTGTTGCCAATACGGGTAATGCGGTCGAAGCGAGCCTTCTTGAGCGCCATTGAACCGTGGGCGAGCCGAGCCACCGACGGGCACGTCATTGAATGGGATAAAATACTCCATAGCTTGAAGCACCACATCGGTTATAGCGTCCGCATAGCTCGACGGATTGTTAGTAGGATAATAGGAGGATAAGACGCGAAGAAGTGGCGCATCTCATCCCAATCCGCTGACCTGTATCGCCACATTCGCCGTTCACCACGAGAGTCGTGATCTGATGGGGAGAAGGACGATACAGACTTCACCAGACAGTGGTCTGAAGTTCCCAACGGTGAGGAAACTGTTACAACACATCTGTCCGGATCAGTGGTCAGCAGAGGGTCCAAACAGTTGGCAGTATGACCAACTACATCAGGCACCCTAGTCGCTTGCTCTACCAGCTGGGAAAGGCCCATAGAAAGCGCGAAGTTTCGCGCTTCTCTCCCAGCGTGGTCGGTCCTTTGGTATGGGAAGAGCCAGTCCTGGTGGCAGGCGTTGAAGTCCCCCAGAGCGACGAACTAAGCTTCAGGGTGCCGATGCAGCGCATTGTCAGCAGCCTCACTGAGGTGGTCAAATAATCGAGTTGTCTCCTGATCACCGCTGTGCGATCGGTAGACACAGGTGTAAACAATTTTGTCCACACCAGTGTCAACCAAGAGCCATAGGGACGAGAAGTGAGGGTCTTCGAGGTGACGGAGGCGCCGGCAACAGATGTCATTGCGGACATACACACAGACCCCGGCACGCTGCAGGAAATGATGCTCCAAAGAGTATCCCGGGTAGCCGAGGGATGCCGCATCAGACGGACATCTGATCTGGGTCTCCGTCAAGAAAAGTAGATGTGGCTTTTCAGTCTCAAGGTGGTGATGTACTGCAATGAGATTGGAGTGCAGACCTCGAACATTTGAGAGGTGCACTTGGAATGAGAGGACGTGCGCCCGCTGTACACATCTACTTTTCTTTATTAACCTTTTCATAAAAAAAAAAATGAGTGAATAGGAAGGAAGACGGCAGTTGAGTGAGGTGATGCAATGATAAACCCAACAATGCAACCAACGATGCTGGGCCAGAGGGAGATTGTTCTGGAGACTGCGGGGACGCCCGAACCCCCCCAGGGATCGCCATCGGGTCCTCTCGTCCGGTCGCCAACCGGCACGATGGGGCCACCCTGGGATTTTTCGCAGTTGGCGGGGCAGCCTTTCGTATGTGGCTGGCACACTACTTGGGCCCCCAACTACCTGCGGTCGGCCAGCGGAGAACCGTGCTTCGGATCCCGCTACCCTCCACGAACAAACTCCCGACACAACACCATTTGGCGCATCGCACCCGGCACACACATCGCAACACAACTGCTCAGACCCGTCCTCCGAACGGCTTCACCAGACATCATGCCGGAACACGACGAATCGCTTGGCGGCATGACTTTGTCTGGTGGGTGGTAACTTAAGCCGGCGGCTGATGTTGTGGCCTACCACCGAGAAAAGAGGAACCGAGAGAAGGTAATCTATAATAACTTTCCACATCAATCGTTATATACACTTTCCTCCCAAGTAACGTCTTGGCACAATATTTGCTCGCTTTAGCAATTTGCAACTAAAGAAACAGAAAAAAAGGCAAAAACCAGTGTGACCTCTCCAGCACTTTTGACCGGGCAAATTATTTACGTTTTTTATCTGTGGCCGGGGAGCACGTCAAACGACACCTTTTGTTTAACTTTCATTTAGGAACCCTAATCTTTATTGTTAATCCAAGCCTCGCCATTTTTATTTTACCAAGGATCCCTTCGCCCTAAAGAAATTAATTTGTATAAAAACGGCCTAGTACGGGTTGTACGCGTACAAAAATTCGTTTCTTGTATGAATTAAAATAATGTTAAGAATTATTAGCAATATTTTATTAATTAATTATAAGAAGTAGCTTAAGTCTATTCAAAGTAATGTTTCAAGTGGATGTTCTTACAAGTTAAACAAAATTCAAATTAATTTTAAGGGTAATTAAGTTAATTTTGGAATGACTTTTGATGTTTGCAGTTGTAGCGTAAGGTGAACTTCATCGTTGGGCCAGCCATAATAGCGGCGGTAAGTCGCCTCTTTGAGGAGTGGCTAGAGAGGCGCCATGGCGTCCTCACATTCTGCCTGACGCAGGCCCTCACCGAACACGGTTGTTTCGTGAGGTTCCTGTTCCAGATAAAGCGGGAGAAAACGCCAGGGTGCCACCATTGTGTGGATCGCGCTGAGGATACGGTGAAGCATACGGTGGAGGTCTGCCTGGCTTGGGTAGCGCACGCGCCGTGTCCTCGTAGCGGCGATCGGCGGCGATCTCTCGCGTTCGACCTTGGTCCAAGCCATGGTCCGGAGCGAGAGTGCATGGCAGGCCGCCACCTCTTTCTGCGAAGCAGTGATGCTGGTAAAAGAGGAGGTGGCGCGGGCTTGCGGGCGGTGAGCGGTGGGCAGCTCGCCGCCCGGTAAAAACCAGGCCCGAGTCGACGGCGCGTTGTGTTTCACGCGCGCCTCAAAGAGATGTCAGCACATCGTGACGGGGTCCACGAAGACCGGTGCCTCCTGGGTCAGGGTTGTAGGTTGGTTAAAAAAGAAATCGTGGCCTTGGCCTACAAACAAGTGAAGGAACAACACGGGTGGGTAAAACCCACCCGTGTTCCTCAATAGTCTCAGTAGTTCTCAGCAGTCAGTAAAAGTCTGACACGCCCTTCTGCTCCGCCTAGAACGGGAGAGGTCATTTGATGATATCTAACCCAAACAAAAAAAAAAAGGCGAGCTTCACCGTAAAAGAGTTAGACACATATTTCTTTAAATTTTTGGCAGTTAAATCCTGATTACAATTAACACACTCTGTGATAGTTCCAACTGACGGACGGCCGGACTGAGCCCTAATAATACGTTGCTGTTGAGGCCCTTTCACTACGGATCCCTAGGAGCAGCCATATTATATTTAATTTTCGTAAATCGATGTTTGAAAATAATATCGAGTATCGTTTTAATTTGGGAGTGGCGTGTGAATGTCAGGTCCAACGGACTCATTAATGAGATGGGAGGTCTGTTAGTGAAGAGTACACGAGGGCCAACAATAGTCGGGTTCCGACGTAAATATAAGAGGGTTTTGGCTCCGTAAAAAGACAATGGGTTGTGATTATTGTAGTATTGCGTTATTTAGTCTATTCATCGATTTTTGTTGCTGTTTGGTATAGGTACTAATAAACAATTTTGTTTTCGAAATTTTATGCTATTTTCTCCATCTAGGTTTTATATCACAATGTGAGAAGCTAAGTTATTAATTTAGTTTGATATTGCGCCATTTTGCTGAAATTTTTTTTAGATAATGATAGATGTGATAAAAAAACATGATTACTAAAAATACGTCAATTCCTGTCAAGCGCTGGATAATTTAGCACTAATAAATTAAAATCAATGTTCTGTCCTTTCTAAATAAAATAGAAGGAAAAAGATGAACTGAACTTTTTTTTATTATTTCTTTATTGTTTATTATGAATTCTCAACATGATGATAATATAAATTTAAATAAAGCCCTACGAAATCGTAGTAGTTGTTTGACTGTAGGAATATGGGATTGAGTTTAATTTGTACACAAGAGAATCAGTGCCATTAACATTCTTAAAAAAATAATGAAAATCACGTAACAATATAAAATGTGAAATTTCATTTGTCATTGTAAAATGTACTTACCAAAAATCACACTAATAAATGAATTGAATTAAATTGAATATAAGTACTAACTTTAGTACTTAAGTCAACTTCAACTTTGATTGCTCCGAAACATGTGGCTTTAAGCGGACTTTCAATAAAGCCGAGGTTTATATAGTTTTACATAATATATGTGCATCCCTTTATTTAACGGGACCTAAATTAAACACGTTGAATTCAACGTGTTTAAATTAAATAGTTACGCCATATGAAAACATCTAAGTAGATGTTTTCATATGGCGTAACTATTTAATTTTATCCTGTCTAACTAAGGTCTAACGCGTTTGACTATCCATCGAATTATTCAGACCAAACCAGAACCTTAATTAAGAACTATTAATCCCAACCTTAATCAATTTAAAGTATATTTACGAATTTATTGCTTCATATGTTCAAAAAAAATTGTCTGCTCGATGACATAAATAACGTAATGAATTTTGTTGAACTGTCAAAAAGAAAACCATTGCTACTGACTGCTTGTAAGTTTTTGCTGAAATGGGCCGTTTTGTTACAGGCGCGATTGCCTCGCGCCTGTAACAAAACGGCATTTCATTTTACTGCCATATTTTTACATAGGGGTTTTGAATTTCTATTTGATTTTTATTTGATGTGATCTAAGTGTCTTTTAGGCTGTGCTGAATAAATGTAGGTTTTCTTTTCTGATAGTGTTTTACACAATTAGTGTGTTGATCAATCCATCTTAGTGTTAATTAAGCTAATATTTACCATTAAAAAATTAAAATAAATTGTAACATTCATTAAAGTTTTTAAACTATACTACTTCATATCATTAAATCAGTGACCATAAATCAATTACCAAGCCAAAACTATTATCAATCTTTTTATTGTCCCAATCCTGAGCACAGGTCTCCTCTTATACAGACAAGTATTGAGCGTAATCACCACGCTTGCTCAATGCGGGTTGGCAATTTCAGACTTAAAGTTCAGGTATCCTCAAGTTGTCTCCTTCACCTTTTAATCAGTCATTGGTGTCTAATATATACTTAGAAATTACATATACTAGTAACTTAGAAAAGTTACATTGGTACTTGCCTAGCCTGGAATCGAACCCGCACAATCATACTTGACAGGATGGTGTTTTAAGTACTAGACCACCACGACTTACTAGGCCACCACGTCTTACTAGACCACCACGACTTACTAGGCCACCACAACTTGTAAAAAAATCACTTAAAAATCATTATAATATAATTCGTAATCAGCCAAATATGAACCAATCTTTTTCACCACAGAGACAGCATATTTTAAACCACTAGCCGTTTATCGTCGGGTACGAACTGTCCATGCATAAACTGTCTACTTCAGGAATCAGGTAATTCAAATTGGATGCTGCTTCTCCTTGAAAGCAGTGATGTACAGCGGCAACGGCTACGGTTTACAAGTTGTAAGGTCGTACAATCGAACCCCGACAAGAACATTACTTCATGTGAATATTTTTTAATCACCACTGCTCTCAAAATAGACATAAATGAAAACATCGTAGTAGATTGGTATGTACTATAAAACTTGAAAAACATGTGCCATCTACTAACCCGCAGTGAGTCCGCGTACTGGATTACGGCCCATTTGCTTTCCCAGTCTAACTGCTCATTTTGGCTGAAATTCGATATATTCCGTGAAACGACTGCCGTCTGACCTCCACAATCTGAAGGCGATATCGAAGCATTGCAGTAAGACCAATTGTTGGACTTTTGTGGGCTACAATAACTCGTAACGGCTGCCACTAGATGTTCATATGGCAATCGAGACCAACGGACTTTCCGAGGCATGACCAGACCAGTGCAAATATTCATGCATACAAATATATGCACTGCGCGAGGATCGAACCCTCGCCCCTTTACACAGCGGCTACGTTCGCTACCGCTACGCCACGGAGGCTGTCTTTGGCTGTCCACGCGATTGGAACCATACGTTATAATAATTAGAAAAAAAATCCCATCATAGCGTTGGAATGTTAATGAAACTAATTGTTATGAGCACGCATCATTACATGTTGTTTGAATTTGCGTGAAAACTGAAAATTATGTTTTAACACTTATGCTGTGCCACAATTTATTAGGTTCATTAATATTATATTTAAATCAGACAGCCTCCGTGGCCTAGCGGTAGCGCACGCGGCCGCTGCGCAAGGAGGCGCGGGTTCGATCCCCGCACAGTGCAAATATTTGTATGAATGAATATGAATATTTGCACTGGTCTGGTCGTGCCTCGGAAAGCACGTTAAGCCGTTGGTCCCGGTTGCCATACGAACATCTAATGGGAGTCGTTACGGGTTGTTGGAGCCCTCAAAAATCCAACAATTGGTCTTGCCGCAATGCTTCGATGTCGCCTTCAGGTTGTGGAGGTCAGACGGCAGTCGCTTCATGGAAAATGTCGAAGTTTAGTCATATCAGCAGTTAGACTGGTAAAGCGGACCCCAGACTCCAATGCTGAAAATGCTTCGGATGCGACTGGGATTAACGCTGAGATGATGATGATTAATATTATATTTAAATCGTGGGCGTTGCAAAATAATAATTTCATGCAATTTAACGGAACATTTTCCGAACATATTCGGTCTCGTTTTATAATAAACCAGAGTAATCTCGATTGCGGTGGTTTACCAAAATCTAATTGATTGCTTGTGTGAATAGTTAATTGTAATTTCTGTTAGTATTTGAAATATTAACTAACATCCTAAAACAGTGGCTGATTTTAACTCTTGTTTTACCACCAGTGGCTTATTGTTAATGTCGTAACTAAATGATTGAAGACTTTGTGAAATTACAATGATAAAATATTATAGTATCTTAGCCATGTACAGCACCCTTTTTTTTTGTTTGGTATGGAAAATCATCAAATGACTTCTCCCGCTCTGGGCGTAGTGGAAGGGCATGTCGAAGTTCTACTGACTGAAACCCACACGAACCCACACTGAAACGTGAGGTACAACGCGGCGACTACTCGGGCCTGATCCTTACCGGGCGGCGAGCTGCCCTCTGCTCACCGTTAGGAAGCCCGCGTTTGTCTCCCGACCAGGGCATCTCCTGCGGCGGCTAGTGGCATGACGGCGCTAGGATTCCCGCTGCCTCATGCCCTCCACCTCCCACCAGCCAGCACCACTGTTTCGCAGAAGGAGGTGACGGCCCGCCATGCACTCTTGCTCCGGACCATGGCTTGGACCAGGGCTGGACGCGAGAGATCGCCGCTGGCCGTCGCCACGATGACAAGACGGTGCCGGGCAGACCTTCACCGTATGCTCCACCGTATCCTCATGGCGATCCACACAATGCTGACACCCTGGCATTTCCTCCCTAATCCTTAACAGGAACCTTTCGAAACAACCATGTCCGGTGAGGACCTGCGTCATGCGGAAGGTGAGGGCACCGTGGAGCCTCTCTAGCCACTCCTCAAAGAGGGGACTTACCGCCGCTATTGTGGCGTGCCCAGCACTGGGTTGCGACAGCTGTCGCCGGTTCTAAAAGAACGATGAAGGCGTTACCGATGTCTAGAGACACGGCTAAAACAACCCCACTCCGGGCCACAGCATCCCCTGTCATGATCGAATACCGAATACCAAAAGCAAAAACCGAATACCGAAAGCCGCATACTGAATACCAAAAGCCGAATACTGAAAGCCGAAAGCAAAATCCGAATACCGATGTTCTATGTTATTGGTTTGGTTTCCGCACTCAGTCCCTCCAGCGGATCATTGTACGTGGACCATGGCGACCTTTGGCGGTTATTCCAGCCAGCCCACCTACCTCCAGAAACCCATCAGGTCTCCTAGCCTGTTGAGAACATCTGTGTAAGATCTTGGTGCTCCTATGGTTTCGTTTCTAATTTGGGTAACGCCTGTACACTCGAAGAGTACATGCGCAACTGTCTCGTGAGCCTCTTATGCAGGCTCTGCACAGAGGGCAGTTCGTTATGCCTATTGTATGGAGATGCTTATTCAGCGAGCAGTGGCCCGTAATGATCCCCGTCATCAATCGTAGGTTTTTCCTATCCAGGCGCAGCAGCCTTTTGGTTAGCTTGTCATCCAGGGATGGCATAGCCTCCCTGGACTGCCTGCAGCCCGGTGACGAGGATCACAAAATTTCCGATTGTTCGTAGGTATGCCTTTGTAGCCATCTGTGTATTTGAATAAAGGGGATAGGCACAATGGGCTCCGGTTCTCTTCTAGCCAGCTCGTTAGCTGATTGCGTCATTACCCAGTGAACCGCTGTGACCCTTTATCCACTGTAGTGTCACAGTGTTGCGGTCTGGTACGGTTATGCGTTCCAATGCGTCGTGGCACTCAAGTATTAGACTTGATGTGATGCATCCCTGCTTTAGGGATTGGAGCACGGAAGCACTGTCAGTGAGTATGCGGACACGCGTGTCCGCAACTCTTCTGGCTTTTATGGCTAGGGTTGCCAGAGTTATGCCCACACACTCTGCTTGATAGACTGTGTTGAGGATCCCCAGCGGTTTGGATATATTTATGTTGGGTCTTGTGAGAACACTCCGACGCCCGTTCCTAGATCGGTTTTTGATCCGTCGGTGTATACTCTCAACTTCTCCGGACCTGAGTGGTCGCACTGCTCTTCTTCAAGCGCTATCTGATAGTGCTTTTGAAAGCAGTACTGTTTTGGTACCCTGTCATTGGGTGCTTGTATCATTGGTTGCCTCTCGATTGCATCTAGCATTGGGCGTGTATGTTTGACCCTGGAGTCTTTGCGTCTTTGCTCAGGGTTCCTGATTGATAGGTAGAGTCTGAAGGCAGCCAATGTCGCTTCCTCCCTCACAACAAGGTGAACGGGGAGCAGTCCCAACATCGCCTGCAGGGCGGCAGTAGGCGTGGTTCTCATGCAACTAGTGATTGCCACACACGCCAACCGTTGTAGCTTCTCGAGGTCTTTTTGAGCTATGCTCAAACTAGTTCTTGGCCAACAGACCAGTGAGCCGTATGTAATAATTGGCCGGATGACTGTGGTATAAAGCCAGTGAGTGGGGCTAATCCCCCAGTTTTTCCCAAGCATCCGCTTGCATTGCCACATTGATATGCTGGCTTCAATTGTGATATAGTTGGTGTGTTTCGCCCAATTCAGCTGTTTGTCCAGGTATATGCCCAGATATTTTGTTTCAGCGGATAAGCTCAAGGTGGTGCCAAAGAATCTTGGTAGATTTAGCGGTGTGAGCTTCCTCTTTTTTGTGAAGAGGATCAGCTCGGTTTTAGCTGGGTTCACAGATAGTTGGTGTGTATTACACCAAATTTTCTACGATTTTCAGGGCCTGGTGCATTAGATTGCACTGGGTGTTTTCATGCATTATGCTTATTATTATTGTTATGTCGTCAGCATAACCCACGGTGTTCCTTGGTGCCTTTGTTATTTAATGTATTTATTAGACTGTCAACAACCAGGTTCCATAGTAACGGCGAAAGAACGCCTCCTTGCGGACATCCCTTCGCCACGATGGGCCTTGTGGTGTCATTCACAGTAACTTCTACAGCTCTTTGGCCGAGCATGTTAGCGATCCAGCCTCTCAGTGACGGGTCTATGTTGTGCCTGTTCAAGGCCGTGATGATGCTTGTGAAGGTGGTCTTGTCAAAGGCGCCTTCGATGTCAATGAAGACGGCTAGTGCTGAGCATTTGTGGTCCACGGCGCATTCAATCTTGGATACTACGCTGTGCAGCGCGGATTCTGTTGATTTGCCCATGGAGTACGCATGCTGTTGTTTGTGGAGTGGCTTTGCCCGGAGAGGTCCGTCGCGAATGTACCGGTCGCAGATTCTCTCCAGGGTTTTTAGTAGGAAGGATGTGAGGCTTATAGGTCGGTATGATTTGGGTTGTATGTAGTCTGATTTGCCAGGGTTGGGTATGAAGATAAACTTCCCGCCAAACATGGGGTATGTGTCTATACTCTATGCATGCCCGAAAGATGTTTACGAGGCATGGAGCGATGTACACCAACCCCCCATTGTAGTAGGGCTGGGAAGATGCCATCCAACCCCGCGGACTTGTATGGTTTAAAGGTGTTGATAGCCCACTTTAGCCGGTCTTCTGTTATTAGTTTGTAGGCGTTGGACTAGTCCTGCTCTGTTGGAGTCCATTCTGGTACAGCCTCGCAGGTCCTGTCCTCCAGGAGTTTGCAGTCCGGGAAGTGTGTTTCCCGGAGGACTGTGCTGTTTTCCTGATCCGTTAATGTGTATGTGCCGTCGGGTTTTATCAGCGCTCCCAGGGTTCGGTCCTGATCAGTTGATAGGATTTTCCTTACCCTTGCATCCGAATACCGATAACCGAATACCGTAAGCCGAATACCGAACATCGAAAGCTGAATACTGAAAGCCGAATACCGAAAGCCGAATACCGAATACCAAAAGCCGAATACTGAAAGCCGAATACCGATTACCGAAAGCCGAATACTGAAAGTCGAAAGATGAATACCGAATACCGAAAGCCAAAAGTCGAATACCGAAAACTGAATATCGAAAGCCGAATACCGAAAACTGAATATCGAAAGCCGAATACCGAAATCCGAAATCAAAACCACGTCTAGAGCTGAAGCTAAAACTAAACTAAAACTTAAAAAAAAACAGTAAAACTAGACCTAAAACAAAAAAAAAAGTAAAACTAACTAAAACGAAGATCAAGGACTCCTATCAAAAGAAAACAAAATCCGGCTCCACCAACAGTACTACTCTAGACCCTTATCATATTGTTTTGCTTTAAAGCTCCTAATGAAAAAACATATGCACTAGTCCGTCCTGTAATTTTTCAAAGTTACCCTTGATTTCTATGGTCCTAAGGTGGTGATAAGGTCATCAAACCATGATGTCCTTATCATGGGACCACCATGAACATATCCTGTTTCCAACAAAAAAAAAGAATAATCAAAATCGATTCATAAACGACGAAGTTATCCTCGAACTAACATAAAAAAACATACAATCCTCCTTTTTGAAGTCAGTTAAAAAAGTTTTCCCTTTCATTCAGAACCTCAGCACTCTTACACAAATAGATACGTGTAAAAAATTAGAAGCGTCATCACACCTTAAACAGCAAACATGCCTTCCGTCAAGCGTAAAGAGCATAAAAGTGAAGAGCGGTAGGATGATAATCAGAAAAGTAAAATAAAGCAAACGTCGGAATAAAATAATGCTCATCCGGTCTATGAACAAAACTTCACTTGTTAATGCTATGAAGAGAATGGAAGCCTGTTTCCTTATTCACAAACTGAACTAAATCTATGTTCAGCGCATCTTTTCCTTTCAATGAAATTAGTCAGCGCCTGACGGAAGTTAAAGTATTTTTAATAGAAGTGTTTTTAATCACGTCTAAACTTAATAAATGATTAATCCATATCTACAGAACTACTGGTCAGATTTGAATTTCTTTTTGTGCGTTGGATAGCCCATCAATCCAGGAAGGCTTTAGGCTATATAACATTTCGCTACGACCAATAGGAGAGGAGCATATTAAAATAAACCTATCTAAACCTACGTGGGTGACACCGCCAGGCGCAGCTAGTAATAATATAATTAATTCACTTAATAAATAGACAGCACTTATGAACTTCCAGACTTTTGAGTTAAATTTAAGACCGGTACTACACAAAGTGGTGTTCCTCCAATTAGTTGCCACAAAAGCAATAAAAAAGTTGCAAATTGTTAAATGTTGGACATAAAGTACCGTGTTTTATGACGGTTCACGTTTTTCTGGAAACTAAAGTAAAGCATTGTGAACTTGATGATATTTATCAAGTTTCTGCATTGGGTGGCCTTCATTTTGTCAATTTTTTTACAGGTTAAGCAAAGTTAACTGTCAAACAAGTCTAACTGTACATTATGGATTGCAATAAACGATTTGATTTGATTTTGAGTTATTTACAGTTCGTCTCATTCAGTGTTAGTTACATAATTTATTGTTATGAATACACCTTATGTCAATGGCATTAGATTCCATATTGCGTGACATGCCTGAGGTAACTTTTAAGCCCTAGGTATATCTTGAGATGTAAGTATAATTGTAGAGGTATTATCTAAAAATGTATTGCTAGGTCTAAAGTGACCTATCGAAAGGTATAGGTTTCATCAATACTGACAATGAAGGGTCTACATCGCAATTGCTAGAATTTTTCGTTCTATGAACTGCGAATAGTAAACTATATAATGTAATAGAATGTACTGAAAATGGAGCATTCTTCGAGATAGATCTGGAACACGAGTCAGTCAGTTTGCATCAGACTATCGAAGTGAAGCAAACGACAAGTAAGAAGTGAAGAAGTGATAATTGAAAACATCTACAGAGACAACTGCGACGAACATTGCGAGGTCTACAGGTAGCTTCTGCGGTGTTGTTATGTGTGTACCACACGGACATGTAGACATCAAGGAACACTTCGGTGCGCCCTTAGCTACGTTCTACCTTCACACACACACAATCACCCCCCCCCGGCCCCACACAAACAAATACACACACAGGTCTCTTCTCATACAGAGAAGGATTGAGCGTAATCACCACGCTTGCTCAATGCGGGTTGGCGATAGGCCATAACATCGGCTGCCGACAGAAGATACTACTTGCGCGAGTTAACTGTGCACCTCACTGGAATGCGACCCCTCTCCCGTTTCCCCGCGCGGCGCTCCGCATTTTCCGTAAGCGTGGAGTAGCGATAGCATCTTTGTTACAATTGTCTAAATACAGTTTAAATCTCCTGTTGTAATTACTGCTTCTGTGGAGTTTTTGCTCTGTTAAGTTTTTTGTATTGAGTTTGTTTTTTTACATTTTCAACGCGTTATGGAAGCCTGTTGGTTGCACCAACATTATATTTCAGTCCATATGTATCAAATTAATTGCAAAACGTCATGAGCAAAATGATCTAGTATTATGACGCTTTATCATCAAAACAACCTTGTATTACCATTTTTTTTTTCAACATAATTTACATTTTTACAAACGGTACCGTCCGAATGACGTCACGTAGCGAGGTGCACAGTTAACTCGCGCGAGTTATACCACCCACCAGACAGCCTTGCCGCCAAGCGATTCGTCATGTTCCGGCATGATGTCTTCTCTATTCTTTAAGCTGATCCTGTGTTTGATTCTGCTCTTCTGATTAAGAAACAGTGTTTAACTTATTAGATATGCTTCAACTCTTTATTCTACTAATATTCTTTATTCAATATTAAAAACGTTAAAATTTGTAAGGTATTGGTGATGGAAAGGCAGACGGGTGCTTGTTACTCTTTCACTTCGCGCACATATATATGTCGGAGTCAGCGACGGCGGAGAGATAGGGTCGACAGCATCTTGGTGTAATGGCAAAGGGTCTATTTCGTTGTTGAGTTTTGAATTAAAGCACGAAGTGTAAATATACCTTCCAATCTTGACAATCACAATTTAAATAGATAAACCCACAGTTTCGGTTTGGAGAAGTGCTCTGGTCCGCGTCTCAATCCGAAGTCACCGTTCAACAGCCCCCACTTTCCAAAACGACTTTGTCCATGTGCCGCCATCACAAAATAACGTCACAAGCGTTTGGCCCACTACTACGTAAACCAAATCTGCAACCTCCGTTAAAATTATATGGACGATCTCCGACATACAGTTTATAACTAATCCTATCCATGCATATACACTGAGCCGCAATAAATCCGGGTCGCTTATAAAAAGTGTGATATATTTCTAAATACACAACACTAATCCGTGAAACTGTATTATGTTATCTGACTTATACATAAAATAAAATACATTACGTGTTTGTAAACTCAATGATATTATTTGAATACTAAAAAAAAATATACTTCTATCTTTTGACAACGACAATAAACAACAAAGATAATCTGCAAAAACAAAGCTTTTCTGGCATTTTAATAGATTCACAGACGAGCCCGTATCACTTCATTAAGACGATGTGGCATGCTTTAACCCAAATTTCTAATACGGTTTTGGTCTATGTTTTATGAAAAATTCTAAACTAGATATTTTTCAAAATTCCTTTTTTGTAGCTGTAGCTTGTTCAAATGAAATCTTTTTTTGAAATGAGCACTACTTATCTGCCTATAACATATTATTTATACATGTATTTATGGATCTATGTACATATTTTTGGGAAATATGGAGGTTTTTCTAAGTGACCCGTTATTTTTGCGGCCTAGTGTAGTTCATAATCGAAACATATGCGGATGAAAAAGCGACACAACACTCGTGGGAGACTGATGAAGACGCCATGCGAGGCCTGCATGGCGTCTCAATCGGTCTCCCACTTTCATTTGTTGCTTACCCTGAGAAAATCTTATATTTTTATTAATTGTCCTTCATCATATAATATATTAAGTCTGCAATAAAAGCGAGTTTTCAAACAGCCGAAACTTTCCTGATTTATCTTTTAAGAGCCGTTATGATAAGCCAACCATCCACAGATCTTACATTTACATTGGTTCTTATTCTTTATGAATGTATTTTCTTCATAATAATAACTCTTCATACAATTGTTTGTTCATAAATATAACTAAAGTTATAAGATGATTAAACGTAAAACATTTTGATACATTATTTTTTTTGTAGATCTGGCTCAGGCTCCATACATTTCTGAAGAGTCTTTTTGACATGCAATTATAGAAATAAACTTAAACAAAAATATTTTTAATTACAGGTGCAGGTAATGATGCATAGGAATTAGTGTATTAAGCAGCGATGCGTCCGAACTAACTATACTATTTATTCAAAGTCAAAGTTTTTTATTTGTACAACATAGGTAAGTACAAAAATAGGTGTTACTCCATCAAACACCTTTCCAATCTCTGCCACAAATTCGAACAAATTCTTGATAGCGCGAAACAGTTGACAAATAAAATAATTTATCACAAATTACAGCATTCACATCAGCAAGCATCTCCTCGTCAATTCACTGAATAAGGCGTTATCTGATTTGTCAATTTGGGAAACAAACAATAGCGGTAATGTACCTACAGAATAGGCGACGCGTGATTCCAAATGAGTTTGTTATATATTGAATGATGTCTATAAAGCGCTATCAGCATGGTTTGTTATTAAATCGTGAATGTATTGTGTTTGTATTTAATTACGTATATTTAACATTAACAATCCCTAATGAGTTACAGCCAGTGTCAATTTGCTTTAAAAGCAATTTGTTGGAAATAGTATTAGCTGTGAGGTGGAATATTCACAACATTTTACCTGGTGTCTGGATTACCCATGTCAAGTTACTAATCTGTCGCTAATTTACTACATATTTGCTACAAATTCAGGAAATCAGAAAATTTAAATTACTTTTATGTCATACTATCGCCGCACGGTGGTTTTACCGGCAGAAGTCGATGGTAGGCCATAACATCGGCTGCTAGCAGAAGTTATCACCCACCAGAGAAAGTCTTGCTGCCAAAGATTCGTCGTGTAGCAACATCTTTTCTATGATGCCTGGTGAAGCCGTACGGATGAGCCAAACGTTGTTGTGTCGGGAGTTTGGTCGTGAAGGGTCTCCAGATCAATCTTCGTCTAGCGCAGCATATTTGGTCTTGTTGTTGGGCTCGCCGTTTTCCTTTCTATTCACTTAGTTTTTTTGAGTGTTTAGGCTCTTAATAAACTAGCGCGCTTTACCATCAACGATTGCATCACTAATTACCATCAGGCGGGATTGCGGTTAAGCAGAAATTTATAATTATAAAAAAAAAGTTACAATCCTGCTGGAATATCAAGATAAAAATTACTCCGATATCGTCCTAATCTAGGTGATAGTACACTTATTTGTCAAATATTTTTCAAATACATTCTCGTTATAATATTAGTTTCCTATAGCGAACCGCCTCCGTTTTTAAGACTTTACAAAACATGGAGATTTCTTTATTTTTAATGCAAATTTAATAATTATGCATTATATAAATAAACATACTGTAATAAATTATTCATATGATATTGTAAACTGCATCAAAAACGTTAGAACAACGCGGTCGCACAGACAAACACGATAATGTGACTTTTATTTAAGTACGTATATTATATACAATATGTAAAGAACACATGACCAAATAAAATATGAAATTTTACATAATCACCATAGTAATAATACCTACTAATGAATTTTGAAATAATCTTTTTTTTTCCGCGAATTAATTCCAACTTCCCCAAAGTATGGTAATTTTTTAAAGTGACAACATCTTTTTCTACGGTGTTATTGCGATGAGCGATGCGACCTCGTGCCGCGTGCCCTACCCCCCATCGCCCGCGCCTATATTGCCTACCGCACATGTATTAGGTTACCTCGCTTTTGCGAAATAATATTTATTTTTTAGGGTGAATTTTGTTTAAGTTTTGCCCGGCTTTGAAGGCATTAGTAGAATTAGTTATTGATACCTAACAATACCTTCACGGATCGGACTGTCCGATCGATCTGTCTGTTCGATCTTATGGGTCGGACGTCATTATATATTGATGTAATGACATCCGACCCATAAGGACGATAAAGGTTAAGTAATCACATCATCATCAACCTTTTTATTGTCCCACTGCTAGGCACAAGTCTCCTCTCATACAGAGAAGGATTGAGCGTAATCACCACGCTTGTTCAATGCGGGTTGGCGATTTCAGATTTAAATCCAGGTTTCCTCAAGATGTTTTCCTTCACCTTCAGTCATTGGTGTCCAAGATATACTTAGAAAGTACACATAACTTTAGAAAAGTTACATTGGTACTTGCCTGACCTGGAATCGAACCCGCGCACTCAAGTAATCACATGACCAAATAAATTTATTAAAACAACAAATAAAAAGTAAAGATAAAAATATAAATATGAAAATGAATGCATGGGGTGGGTGAGGTGAGAGAAGATAAAATAATTAGTAGAAAATCATCAGCAGCGGTCACGGTGAACACAGATGCAGAGCAGCAGTTGAAACAGTACAGGTAGGTCGGGACACAGCAGAGCAGTGGTAGACAGCGGTAGCGAGCCTCCCTCGGACGCTGCAGACGAGTGTTATACGCAGTGGCACAGCCTCTCGAAGTCAGCAACCACTCGAAGGCAAGGGCGGACGAGTACCGCAGCAGGAACGGCTTGACAAAGGCCACAGGCGAGTGAGTACGGCCGCAGCAACGGCCTGTCACAGGCTACAGGCATGTAAGAGCGGCAGTGACAACAGCACAGAAGAGGCACCAGGCAGTAGTAGCAGTGAGGGCCAGTCACTGAGGTCACAGTAAGAGGTTCCTCTCTCCCCGAAGGAAAGGAGACCCCTGGGAGGAACTCTAGAGGCAAAATATATCACAATCAATATAGTGTAGCTAGTATAGAAGCCAGATCGAAACTGTCACTGCTCAGCGAGGGCTTCCGAAGAAACCTCGCAGAACAGCTTTCGCAAAATTTAAATATTTGAAATATTATAAGCAATATGAAACAACTTAACCCGGCGAGCGTAAGGCTGGGTGAAAATCACCCAGCCTGTAATAAATCGTTCGATATTTTTTGTCTGGTACATCAAAATGACTTGTGCGTCTGAGTAGCTGCGCGGGGGGAGGTAAGTAAGCATTCCGCGTAACGTTGCAGTTGTCCGCCGATTGGCAAAGTATTTAGACGGTGTTAAAGTTGCAGCTGGGTGAGTTTCACCCACCTTACGCTTGTTGTTACAAATTCGCGTAACGTTTTTTGCTTTGTATTCGTTATTTCTTATTTTTTCACGTAAATAATTAATAATGTCATATGAAGAAAACCAAAGAAGAATATAAAGACTTTTAAAAGCAATTAGTGGCGATGAATCTTGTGATGATTCTGGTAGTGACTTCAAAATAGATAATGTCAGCCAAATAATTGTAGATCAAGTCGGTGAATTCTCCTTACATACACAACAACCTCCAACTAAAGTTACTAAGTCTATCAGGTGATGTGAAATACGTACCACAAAAAAGATCACAGGACTAGCCACACCTGCTATAAATTCAATCGTTATTTAGACAAAGATCATACTGTTTTAATGAGTGGATATTGCGCTAAAATTGAAGATGAATAATTATATAAGTACAAGTTTGATCTTGTTTGTTTCCAAATTTTATTAGTTGTTAAGAAAAAAAATGTCGTTTTAACTGTCGTAAAGTTTTATATCTTTTTAAGTAATAATTCCAAGTGCCATACTGCGTTTAATTGAAAAATGTTGATTTTGATAATTTCATAAATAAATATTATAAAGTATTAGTTTTGGTTTATTTTTCCCTCTCAACCAATCTTCGGATTGTTAAATAATTACATTAATGAATATATAAAATATAGAATATAGAGAATATAGAATATAAAGAATATAGAGATAAACATATATAAAATATAGAGAACACATTAAAAGGTCTATTGGTCTATATGGGTTAATTTCACCCACCTTACGCTTGATGTAACAAATATTAACCTTACGCTCGCCGGGTTAAAGGAGTTCGGATAACAAATCCGGTAGTAAAATAGCAGGCTGTCAAGAATTTAGAAAAAAAAAGATTGTCATTAGAGACCAGTTATAGTCAGTTAGAGACATAATCAACGTGTTGTCAAAAACTGGCATAACAAAGAAAATAATAATTATTGTAAGAATGTAAATTTAAGTAATATTGACTTATGTAGTGTTGTATTGAGTAGGAAAAATTAATACAGCAAAGCATAAGTACAGCTTCTTACGCTTAGTTATCGCTAAGTCGCCGAAACTTAGGCTTAAAGTTGAGGACCGTGTCTGTAAGCTGAATAATGAGTCCTGGTGTAGTAAAATGTTATCAGAACAGCGCTTCATAATACTTGAATGCATATTATGACCTGCCGAAATAAATGATATATAATTATGAATATAAATACATAAGTGTAAGTATATGTAGGTAAATTACATCACCACCACCATCACAGCGTTAATTCCAGTCGCATCCGAAGCCTTTTAGAGTTGGGGTCCGCTTTACCAGTCCATCTGCTGATATGACTAAACTTCGACATTTAGTAGCTAAATTACATAACACTACATTTTCCCCCCGACCCTGGAAGAACTTTCAACTGGAGAAAATATTATACCCGCTCCTGTGACTTTGGACAACGGACACTCAGACTGCTAACATCGTACAAACTCTGTGAGACCTATATTTTCTATATTAATTAAGAGCTGCTGGCAATCGATTGACATATTGTTGTGTGCTCAGTGATTATTATTATGTTCCTATCTTATTTATGAAGTTCTGGTTGTAATTGTAATTCAAATGGATAATACACGAACATTGGAATGTCCCGGTCTTTAATAAATACCACTTTTGATCGCTAACAGTTGTATAGGTACATTTTTATGCTAACATACAATGAAGCCAATACACCGTGGAATTTCATTTCAGTCGTGTTACAAAGACAGCCCACGTCATCAATTTTTTTTTATTGTGATGGACAACGTAATTTGGAACACCTTATGTGAGCGCAGTCCAATTCTTTGCATATCAAAAATACGTTGAATGCACCGGCGATATCTATAACAGAGTTCACTCACCCTAGCTCAAGAATGAATAATTATGTTTAATATATTTCAAACAAAAAAGTAGTTTAATTTTTTTATTAATGTTTAATAGTCATTGAATAGATGATGAAATTGATTTTGTAAGACGACTAAAATTCCACAGTATAAAGATGATGAAAACAGCATCTAGAATTTTCAAATATGGGTGACAAACAGCCGTTTAAACTTAGTCAATTTAGGAAGATCAGACATCGATAAGACTTCGTAAGGTAGTTCTTACAAGGGATCACAGGACAGTAAACTTCAAACCACTTATGTATCCTACAGGATAGATATAGGTTTTATAAGTGGTGGGGAACTTTGCCGGAGAGAACAAAACTTAGAAGATTCTACAGAAACCCTGTCCTCAATATTGTTAAGACCCGCGTCCTAACTGCAAAACACACTATTACCATCAAGTGGATTAAATTTTGAAACATTGCTTTGCGCCCGGAGCTAAAGTATCTCTCGAACAACCAGAGACATGATGGACAAACCTCTGTTACGAATTAATATATAAAGTTCTGCGTTCCATTTCAGTACCAGCACGGTCACGGTCAATGGGTCTTTTAAGAAAGCACAAGGTCACTTAAAGGGCGATGGAGAGTCCTATGCTTGGGGTTTCACTACGTGATCAAAAGAAAAATGAAGAGATCCGCAGAAAAACAAGAGTAACCGACATAGCCCGAATAACTGCAACACTTAAGTGGCAGTGGGCCGGGCACATTGGCCGTAGGACCGATGCCCGATGGGGCCGACGGGTTCTCCAGTGGCGACTGCACACCGGATGATCCAGCGTCGGTAGGCCCCCGACAAGGTAGACCGACGACCTGGTGAAAGTCGCTGGAAACCGCTGGATGCGGGAGGTGCAGGACCGGTCATCGTGGAGATCCTATTCCCAGCAGTGAACGTCTTTCGCCTGAAATTATGATGATGAATGATGACCAGCACAGTAATTATGTAACAGCAGCTTGGGCAAAATGGAGTGAGGTGACAGGTATCATTTGTGACCCCAAAATGCCGATTAAGCTTAAGAGGCAGGTCTATATAAGACCATCATTGGACATGTTCTTCTGAATGGCAGTGAGGCGTAGCCTGTGCTTGAGCGACTGAAGCAGGAACTGCGTATCACGGAGATAAATATGCTGCGGTGGATGTGAAAGACCGCATCAGTAACTCCCGCATCTATGGCAGTCTTCGTGTCCGTGACATCGCAGACAAACTGCATTAGGGTCGCCTACGCTGGTAACTTCTTACGAAAACCGGCATGTTACGTCGGTAACAAATGTCTTGCCATGGCCCCTCCGCTGGGCCGGAATAAGCGTGGTAGACCAAAGAAGTGCTGGCTTGACGTCGTAAGAGATGACATGCGTGCCAACAATCTCACACTACAGGATGCCAGAGATCATGCGAAATGGAGGCGTTACATATACGCTTCCATTTGAAAGAAAAGGAAAGCGGGCGCCTTACTCCAACGCGAAAGCCGCGGATGCAACTGGGATTATACGCTGAGATTATAATGATGACGGTAATTGTGTAACACACTATCAGTAACAATGGCTTTCATTTGGACATTTCCACATTATTCATTGCGTTATTTACGTTGTTGAGCTGACACATTTTTCGAAGACATGGCGCAATGAATAAGCAATATGCTTAATATTTTTTCAAATTAGTTTCAAGAGTAATAGTATGTTATGCAATAAGAATACCGTTTCCAGGTCAATTAATATTTGTTACATGTAAAACAACTAACATTTAAAAATTCTTGAAGGACTTGATATAACAAAAAACTGTAAGGGTCTTCCAACTAGCCTCCTTGCCGGATTGCTGCCATGGGATCTAGAGGCCAAAGCCCTCGCCCACATGTGGGAGTGGCGAGAGGAGGCAAAACTCCGCAGCCGCAAGAAATCGCGGTACGGCGGACGGACCTCCGGCGGGATCTGATGGCGACATGGAGAGTGCGATTGTTACAACCCAGTGCTGGGCACGTCATAATAGCGACGGTAAATCCCCTCTTGGAGGAGTGGCTTCAGAGCTGTCATGGCGTCCTCACCTTCCGCCTGACGCAGGTCCTCACCGGAGACGGTTGTTTCGGGAGGTTCCTGTTCCGGATAAAGCGGGAGGAAACGCCACCATTGTGTGGATCGCCCTGAGGACTCGGTGGATCATACGGTGGAGGTATGCCCGGCTTGGGTAGAGCACCGCTATGTCCTCCTAGTGGCGATCGGCAGCGATCTCTCACAACCGACCCTGGTCCAGGTCATGGTTCAGAGCGAGAGTGCATAGTAGGCCGTCACCTCCTTCTACGAATCAGTGATGCTGGCAAAGGAGGAGGCGAAGCGCGTAAGGCAGCGGGAATCCCAGCCCCCTCACGCCACTAACCGTCGCAGGAGACGCCCTGGTAGGGAGACAAAACCGAACTCGGCCACCGTAGGCGCGAGCTTCCGGGCGATGAGCAGTTAGCAGCTCGCCGCCCGGTAAGGACCAGACCCGAGTCGATGGCGCGTCGTGTTTCACGCGCGCCTCAAAGAGATGTTAGCATATCGTGACAGGGTCCACAAGACCGATGCCTCATGAGTCAGAGTTACGGGTTGTTCAAAAAATAAAACCGTGGCCCTGGCGCACAGGCAGGTGAAAAAATACGGGTGAGTTTTAGTCAGCGAAAGTCTGACACGCCCTTCCGCTTCGCCCAAAGCGGGAGAGGTCATTTGATGATTTCCCATCCAGAAAGAAAAAAAGGGGTGTTCCAACGAAACATGTATTATTTAAGTGGGTGAAACTACGAACACCCTTTGTTTGGACAACCCTCAGCCTAACACCGTGTATACACACCTTTTCCTTCCTTCTATCCTTTAGGGGACAACAGGCGTGATGATTATATAATGTTTTTATTTTACATGTTTACTTCGAACGACCAAATCGGCCGACGATTGATATACAACATGTAAGTTAATTAACGCATTTACTGAGAATAGTTTCTTCAGAATCGATTACTAAATCGGTTTATTTCATTTTTAAAATAGGAATCTTTTTACCCGACTACGGCAAAGCAAAAGGAGGGTTATGATTTTGACAGGCTATGTATGTATGTATGTATGTATGTATGTATGTATGTATGTATATGTATGTATGTTCATCTGTTCCCTCGTAACTTCTAAACTACTTATCAGAATTCGACAAATGATATATCATTAGAAGCGTCTTAATTGTCCGCTGGTGGTTTCATGTTTGGAAAGGCGTAGTCACACGTTGTCAAGGTGCTAGGGTAGGTAGGTATATGTAACGTGTGACTACGCTTTCCAAACATGAAAATTTATCTCTACATGGTGAATATTGCATACTTCAGAATAGTATTGTTTGACATTATTGTCAATTTTCAACAAAGGCATCTTGGTAGAGTCTACTGTGTCCATTTACTTGCAACTACATTAGCAACTTTGTTCAGTTCAGTATTCTGAAAATCATGTTTTATACTTTTTTCAGCGTCGTTTTTTCGTAGTTGGGTTTTAGTTTTTTACTTTTTATTATTATCCCTAAAAAATCAAAACTACGGAAATTATTGCTATAGTAACCCTGTTGTTTGTACAGACTTTGTAAAATCACAGTTTTAATTGTATTCATTCAAATTTAACTATTCAATACAAAATAAGGAAAAAAAAAACCTTATTCCAAGAACGTTAAGGTTTTCATCTTCTTCTTCATGATTATGTAATTTCATATTTTATTTGGTCATGTGTTTACTAACTTTTATTACCCTCATGGACCAATATATAAAATACCATTAAATAGTTCGCCTCATGTTAGTGAGTTTCTGAATATTATCTTTGCAGCTAGTAGTAGCTTCATCGAAGCAATAATTCCAGCAGTATACTCGTACAATAAGGCAATTCAATTCCATTTATATGTTCAATGAATTCAACGTGTGTGTTTGCGGACATTGGTTTGGTATTAGGGTGATGTAATGAATAGAGAATAAGCTTCCCATCGCACTGTAATACATATGCAAACAATGTGGTAAGGCAGGGTGACGACATTTATTTATTTATATATCCTTTATTGTAGGCACACCAATCAAACATCGAACAAAAAGCATTCAACACAAAAAAAAACATACAATGAACGGCCGTATCGGTAATGTGATCTCTTCCAGTCAACCAAACATTATATATTATAGACATTATACATATATTTTATATACCGTGTAACGAATAGGGTATATATGTATACACCAAGGGAACGGCTTCTTTGAGTGACATCAAAGGATATTGGAAGATTTCGAATTCAAAATAAAATTCTTTGTAAATTGATACGAAATTTTTGGTTTCATAATTTATTCAATTCAAATCATAACAATAGTGTCGTTCTATATTGAGACATTATTTTAAATTAAAATACCCGCTACATTATTATAAACCAAATATTTCCGACCGGAAAGGAAAGAGCAAGCAAATTAAAAGGCATATATTAAAAATATGAGCGCTTACTACTTAATAAGAAGCATATTTTCTTATCAGGCAGGAAGAAACTATTAAGATATTACTCGTACTTACTAAAATATTTTCACCGCTTTCTCTGCATTCTTTCATTATCCAGGCATTATCATAGCTTTACTGAAATTATTCCTTGGCTAATGTCCTTAGTTCTGTTTTCCTAGCATTCTCGTAAAAGTACACGGCGTGAATAATATTAAAATACTGTTTCGAATAACTTATTTCATTTGAAAGCTGGAATAGTTTTTATTCTACTTCGTATTTAAGATAGGTTTTTTTTTAAATGAATTATAAACTAGTTCTTGACCGCAATCTCCCCTGATGGTAATCAGTGATGCAATCGTTGATGGTAAAGCGCGCAAGTTTATTAAGAGCTTATTCACTAAATAAATATAATTAGTTTAAAAAACTAAGAAACATGCTTTTAAAAAATATCAATCTAAACTGTTAAAAATAATTTTTAAAAAAGCGTGAGGCGCTTAATATACAAAAATTATGGCAAAAAGCGCCTCACGCTTTTTTAAAAAATATTTTTAGCTTTTTAGTTTGATATTTTTTAAAAGCATATTTTTAGTTTTTTAAACTAATTATATTTATTTTCAACTTTTTAGTTCGATATTCTTTTTTTAAAAAAAAAAGAACGAACGAAAACGGTGGGACATTTTACAGTAATGAGCCGCTCACTTGTAGTCCAAAGAGTTAGAGACGGACAAACAAACAAACAAGCAAGCAAGCAAGCAAACAAACAAGCAAACAAAACAAGCATGTAAAACTGAGTGAATAGGAAAGAAGACGGCAGCTGAGCGAGGTGATGGAATGGATGAAATGTGGAATGGAATGAACCCAACAACACGACCAACGTTGCTGCGCCAGAGGGAGATTGATCTGTAGACCCTCCACAACTAAACTCCCGACAACAACATTTGGCGCATCGTACTCTGCACAAATCCCAACACAACTGCTCCTGACCCGTCCTCCGTACAGCTTCACCAGACATCATGCGGGAACACGACGAATCGCTTGGCGGCAAGACTTTGTCTGTTGGGTGGTCTTCGGCCGGCAGCCGATGTTATGGCCTACCACCAAATTCCATGTTTCTGACTCATGCGATGTCTGTCAGTCGATTCTATAAATATCTTACTGAAAAGTTAAGTGAGCTTGGAATAATCTCTCAATTTTCAATCCCTAGCATTAGTTGCGCTCACTTTATACAACTTTGTGAAAAATTCGATTTTTTGTACCACATACTCTGGGAATTATTGTGTTATTTTTACTTATAAAAAATAACACTTTAACCCTAGAAAGATAACGTTATTTTTTTGTACTGAAAAGATAAACATGCGCCTCAGAAGCGCACCGTTTAAATAGCTGATTTTTTGATGAATATCAATTATTTATGTTTCATTTACTACTGTAAATTGCTGAATTATTAATAAGTAAATAAAATACATACGTATTATTATTATTTTTTATTTAAAATATTAAAATTTATAGGATTTTATAAATACTTATCAAAAATTAGAAGTCTTCTGTACTTAGATAGAAATATTAAAAAATAGGCAACATTTATAGTGTTTTTTCTTATAAACTAATTAATTATAATATAATGAGTCTCAAATTTTTAAAAATATTGAAAAAATCAATGGATAAAGACAATTGTTGCAAACAACTTTTTTATGTTCTCCGCTTAATGTCTTTTACATTTTATGCACGTTATTTTGAACAATTCTATTCTTTTTTTTAGTACATAAGCGACAGTACCGTCGAATTTCAGTTAGTGGTTCCTTATCAGCATCATCAGACATATTTCTGTTACTTTGTAGGGGGATATTCAATGCTTTCTCTCAAGCGTCTTGATAAGGTAGGAATTTCCAACCTAGTTTTCAAACACGGTGCAAAACTATTTCGAGACATGCAACTAGGCACAATTTGAGTGAACTATATTGATTGCAGACGTTTTTCTGGTATTTTTTCCTTTATCAGTAGACCAAACATGCCTATTCCTGCCCCTGATCACATCATTAGGCGGAATCACTATGCGTTGGTCATGTCCAGTATTTTCAGTGACATTCTACAATGAAGTATCCTTCGAATTTTCATAGATCATCACTCCTTCTTGGCCATCAACATTAGTCATTGACATGGTCCTCGATCGCACTGTCACTGCCCTCATCAGCGCCTTCATCTTCGTCAGTCAATAAAGAAACAATTCCTCTTTTATCCACTCTTCTGCTGGACACAGTGTTAAAACACTCCTAAAAACAATTGATGGCAATAAGTATTCACAATAAAAAAAACAACCTTTTACTTAAATAAGTAAATTTTCATGTTTGGAAAACCGCAGTCACACGTTGTCAAGCTGCTACGATAGGTAGGTATATGTACCGTGTGACTACGCCTTTCCAAACATGAAAATTTATATCTACATAGTGAATATTGCATACTTCAGAATAGTATTGTATGACATTATTGTCAATTTACAACGAAGGCATCTTGGTAGAGTCTACTGTGTCCATTTACTTGCAACTACATTAGCAACTTTGTTCACTTCAGTATTCTGAAAATCTTGTTTTATACTTTTTCAGCGTCGTTTTTTTGTCGTAGTTGGGTTTTAGTTTTTCAACTTTTTATTATTTGTACTATTTTGGTGTTAAAGTGTATTTGTGGCGCATAATATTAATAAAAGTTAAATTGATGAACTAAAAAAGATGTGAATTATATGCAATCAGCCAATGCATACAGGTAAAGTCACAAGCAAATGCTAGTAATATATATAAATTCAAAATGTACAAGTAAAGCGCTTTCAAATGATACCAAACTCAGCATATTTATCTTATCTTTATTTTTTTACTCTGTATGTTTTGTCCGCTAGAGGGCGCCACATGCGATTTTGTGAAACCCCATATAGCCTATAACTAGCGGACAATTAAGACGCTTCTAATGATATGTCATTTGTCGAGCTGTGATAAATAATTTAGAAGTTACGAGGGAACAGATGAACATACATACATACATAGCCTGGCAAAATCATAACCCTCCTTTTGCTTTGCCGTAGTCGGGTAAAAATTAATAAATGATGTGAGGAAATTCCACCGACAGCAAAGTTAACTTTGCTGTCGGTTTTACATATACCTACCTACCGTAGCACCCTCACAACGTGTGACTACGCCTTTCCAAACATGAACGTTTATCTCTACATAGTGAATATTGCATCCTTCAGAATGGTATTGTATGACATTATTGTCAATTTACAACGAAGGCATCTTAACTATGTCCAATTACTTGCAACTACATTAGCAACTTTGTTCAGTTCAGTATTCTGAAAATCTTTTTTATACTTTTTCAGCGTCGTTTTTTGTCGTAGTTGGGTTTTAGTTTTTATACTTTTTATTATTTTTACTATTTTGGTGTTAAAGTATATTTGTGGCGCATAATATTAAAAAAGTTAAATTGATGAACTAAGAACTAGGGACTTGACATATTACATCTACACGCACATATAACAACATAAGCCCTAAGGCATATAGTGCAGAGGACATTTTTATGGGAGTTTTAGCCAGTTATCAAACTGTTTCCGCCTTCACCGCGTGGAGTTACTCCCAGCTTATGTCGTGTTCATTAGTGCATTACATATTCTATTAATTTTCACACTGCTCTACATTGCATAAAGTGATTCACAGTTCCCGTGATCCGCGCTTTACTTTTATCGCTCATATTTAACATCATTAAAGCATTCTTGTAATTATGTACAAGCATAAAGTACTCGTGAAGCTCTTTCACGAGATACCAAACACGGTATATTTATTTTAATTTTATATTAACATAGAACTTTTTGTCCGCTAGAGGGCGCAATACTAAATTTGGTGACAAGCTTTATAGCTTATAACTAACAGGATGTCAAGGCCCTTCTCATGGTACTGCAGTGATTTTATTCTGATAAGTAGTAAAGAAGCTATGAACGAAAAGATGTGAATTATAAGCAACCAGTCCATGAATACAGGTAAAGTCACAAGAAAATACTAGCAATATATATATATTCAAAATGTACAAGTAAAGCGCTTTCAAATGATACCAAACACGGCATATTTATCTTAACTTTATTTTTTTACTCTGTATGTTTTGTCCGCTAGAGGGCGCCACATTAGATTTTGTGAAACCCCATGTAGCCTATATACAGCGGACAATTAAGACGCTTCTAATGATATATCATTTGTCGAATTCTGATAAGTAGTTTAGAAGTTACGAGGGAACAGATGAACATACATACATACATACATACATAGCCTGTCAAAATCATAACCCTCCTTTTGCTTTGCCGTAGTCGGGTAAAAAAGACAGAGTCTTTGTCAATCAAGATAGGTGAACCAGAGTGAATCAGAAATATATAAGTAATAATGACCACACAAAAAACAATTATAGGTTTTTAAAGTTGAAATACAAAACACTTTAGTTTTATTTTATTTTTTTCTTTAAAGTCGTTGTTGGGCTATTAAAATTAATTCTGTGAAAAAAAAAATACTGTGGGAGAAAAAAAAAATTGTAACTTTATTTTAATCAATTTCGTGTCTTGTCTATATAAATAAAAATGAATTGTTGTTCGTTAGTATGATTATAACTCGAGAACGGCTGGGCCGATTGAGCTGATTTTGGTTTTAAAATGTTTGTCGTAGTCCAGGGTAGGTCTAAACGGTGAGCAAATAAGGAAAAATTGCGAGTAAGATAGAGTAAAACGACAATTCCATTTTCCCATATAAAAGTTGACCACTTACTTTCTGTCAAACACTTCACAGTATTTGTACTCTCAGTCCCACTCGAATTGAAGAACGCATTAAAACAAGACTTTTGAATCGACAACATAATATCAAGTTTGCTCATAACATCGTGTATTTAAATTTCAAAATATAAAAATAATAATTAATAGGTTGACATGTTTGACGGGTGCCAACCTTACAGTGTTACCAACTCTCAAAAATATTTAAATACGTCCATGGATACAACGTGTAGCCACGTGACGTGTGTCAGCTATATTTATATAATATAGCATAACGTACGCCTTGGGGGAGGCCTTTGTCCAGCAGTGGACATCTATAGGCTGAAGAAGAAGAAGATAGCATAACGTTATGCTATTAAAAAATATTATAACACCCTAATATTTGCGTTCAGCTTTCTTACCATTTTCATAGACCACACAGAAATACCGCCAAATTTGTGCGATTTAAAGCATAATTAATGAATAATAAAACCGTATATTATCTTAAAACAATATTTCAACATAAACGCACCCGAAAGTTACTCAGTCATACCGAAGAACACTCCTGACTAGATTAACACCGAAGAAGAGCAAGAAATTGCAGGTGAAGAGCGCCGCCTTAGTATGGCTCGACGGCGTGGTTCTGACTCACAAGAGCAAAGGAAAGCAGCCCGCAGTTGAAACGGCTTGGTTGACAATGCGAAATCATCGAGTAAATATAGATAATTTATGAAACACAAGAAGAAATTCATCAAATACTGATTTGATTCAGGCAGCTTTTCAACACGATTGCAACAATGATTACTGCTTGCATACTAGCGTTTGGTGGAACTGGTAAGACATTCCTCATGTCAGTAGTTTTAGCCACTGTTCACGCAAGATCCAACATTGCCGTTGCAGTTGCTTCTTCTGGAATAACAGCCACGTTGGTAGAAGGCATATTCTGCATTAAAATTTCGCATTTATAATATTAGTATAGATTATCCTAATTTAAAAAGTAATGATCATGTGTTATTGCCCTTAAAGGCGGAACAAAGTTCGCCGGGTCAGCTAGTTTGATAAATAAAATATTAACTTATAAACGAGGTGCATTATTACAGCAGCACAAGTTGTTGTAGTTCTTGTACTAAATTCATTAGACTTAAAATTACGCATACATTTTTTGAGTCACCTGAGGTTTTGAAAAGTTATTTAGGAGTTAACTAATTAATTAACTTCAATATACTTTGTTTATGCTATTGTAATATTTAATATAATAAAATATATTTGATTTACTAACGGCCGCCTGCGACTTCGTTTGCGAGGAGTTAGTTATTTGACCATGTGATGTGGGTTTTTAATATTAAAACTGAATATAAGTTGAATACAAGTGAGCGGTTTTATTGGCGTTCTCATAGACCATAGATAATCATAGATAGTTCTGGGTACAGATTCATTTTTAACTGACATAGACAAGTGATGCACAGATATTTACTTTACATCTCCCTTTCTTTGAAAGTATTACATAACTACCACATACATAATTGAAGAGTACATACACAGTACTACAAAAGTAGGTGCTGATTGAAATGCACAACAAACTGTCTATTCCTAATTATAGCTAACTACTGACAAAATCTAATTACTATCATGACATCTTAGCATAGCTTAGAATTTCTTAAGTTCTGTTACAGGATTTATAAATCCGAGAAAACACAAATTTGAATACACGAGTAATCACTCACACAGTTACACACATCATATGCACACTGCACAATATTAAGATTATTAAAGATCAAGTCTGTTGATTGGTTTAATTATTCTACCATATCTTGATGTTCGTGGCGCTATCACAGGCACAGGTTGAGTTGGGTCTGATTTCTGCACATAATTGGAGCTGCTCGGTAAGGAATGGATTGGTGCTGGAGGGGACTTGGGAGCTGCTGGAGATTGATGTTGCACTGGAACCTGTTCTACTATTGGTTCATCTATGTATTTGGTTTCAGGCACTGCCTCTTTGTTGCTAGTTATGTCTGCTTGGGTCTTGTGCAGATGACTGAAGTTTCTTCGCAAGATTTGGTTTTTATCCGTTTGGATTACGACGGATCTTGGTAGACCATCAGGCTTTTCTAGCACTCTTACCCCTTCCCATTGTCGATGAGCAATTTTGTGTCTAACTCTATCATCAACTTCAAGTTTCTCTGGTTTTGTGGTATGTTTATTGCTGTAGTTAGCTTGTTTTACTCTTAATCGTTCTAGTTCAGCTGAGACACCATGTATTATTTTCGGTTTTAGGTTCTTGTCCGTTGTAGGTATTAGAGATCTAGTAATTCTGCTGAAAAGACGTTGGTTTGGTGAACCTAATTTATCATTACGAGGTGTGTTTCTCCAATTTAATAGAGCAAGTTGAACATCTGACTTGTCAATACTGCATTTTCTTAGTATATTCTTTACTGTTTGAACTGCCCTTTCGGCAAGACCATTGCCTTGATGATGATGTGGACTGGAGGTGACATGGTTAAATTTCCACTCTCTTTGAAAGGTTTTGAATTCTCTAGACATATACTGAGTTCCATTGTCAGTTTGAAGCTCTTCTGGTACACCATGTACTGAAAACCATTTTTTAAGTTGTTTAATAACATCATATGATGACTGACCTTTTAGCTGTTGAAAGTCTAAGTATCCAGAGTAGCTGTCACAAATTACTAAGTAACTTTTTTCTTTTAAGTCGAACAAGTCTGATGCAACTATTTGCCATGGAAGTGTAGGAATTCTTTTAACTAGCACGGTATCTTTGATATTGTCTCTCTGTGTTTGCTCACAGACAGAGCATCCTTTGACTAGTTTGATAATGTCTTGATATTGTCCTTGCCAGTAAAGGAATTGTCGGGCTCTTCTTAGACAGCTTTGAATTCCTAGGTGACCTTGATGAATATTCTTTAACATTTTAGGTATTTGTGATTTTGGTACTACAATTTTGTCACCTTTGAAAATAATACCTTTGAAATAGCTTAGTTCTTCTTTAAAGTTAAAATAATGTTGCAATTCTTTAGGCAGGTCTTTCATATTTTCTGGGAATCCTTGGTTTATAGTCTTAAGAAGTAGTTGTAATTGTGGGTCGTCCTTTGTAGCATTAATGAATTCTTCTTTAGCATTTAACGACATAGGTAGTATGACAGCAATTTTTAAATCTTCATCTTGTTCATATTTCAGATTGGATGAATCGCAATCTCTGCTAAGAAAATCTGCTAGGGGTATTTCTGTGCCCTTTTTAAATATTACTTTAGGTGCATAAGGTGCAAGGTTAAACATTATGCGTTGCAGTCTCGCTGGAGCGGATTGAATGTTTTTCTTAAAAATTGTCTCGAGTGGCTTATGGTCTGATTCCACTGTCAATTCTTGACCATAAACATATTCATGAAACTTCTTGCATCCAAACATTATAGCAAGTGCTTCTTTCTCTATCTGTGGATAATTCTGTTCTGATTTAGTCAATGCTCTTGCACCATAGGCTATCGGTTGTCCTTCTTGAAGAAGTGCAGCTCCAAGATTTTTTGAGCTGGCATCTACCGTTAAAGTTACTGGTTTGTTTACATCATATAATCTTAGTACTGGAGGACTCTGAAGTACTTGTTTTATTTTGTTGAGCGCTTCTTCATGCTGGCTTTCCCATATAAAAATTGTGTCTTTATGTAACAAATCTCTTAGTGGATTGGTTAGGTCAGACATGTTAGGTATAAATTTATTTAAATAGGTGATCATCCCTAGTAGTCTTTGTAGTTCTGTTTTATTAGTTGGTGTCTTCATAGCTTGTATGGCTTCTACTTTATCTGGGTCTGCTTCTAATCCATTGGCTGAAACTATATGTCCCAGAAATTTTATTCTTTGTGCTTCCAGAATGCACTTATTTTTGTTTAGTTTGAAACCAGCTTTATTTAATATTATTATGACTTCTCCAACAGTCTTGCGTAGCTCCTCTTGGCTTTTCGCATGTACAAATATATCATCAATGGATACTCGCACATTTTTAAATTTGCTGAGCAAATTCGTTAATATCTCTTGAAATATTTCAGGTGCGGAAGATACACCGAATGGAAGTCTCTTGAAGGAATATCTTCCCCATGGGGTAGCAAATGTTAAAATCTTTTGTGTTCTTTCTGACAGCTTTATTTGCCAAAATCCTTTTGTACAATCTAATAGTGCAAAAAATTTTGAACCTTTGATGTCAGCTGAGATCTCTTCTATAGTTGTTAGCGGAAAATGACGTCTCAGAATATTTTTGTTTACATCTGATGGATCTATACAGATTCTAATTTTGCCTTTTTGTTTGACAACTACCATAGGGCTCACTGCAGGAGTAGGCTCAGTTTCTGGTTTTATGACATCTAGCTTCACCATTCTGTCAAGTTCATGCTTTACCTGATCTCGTATAGCATGTGGAATTCTTCTTGATGGCTTAATCTCGAATTTTGGGTTATCGATCAGGTCGATGTCATATTCATAGTTCTTATAACAGCCTAAGCCTTCAAATATATCATCTTTGGAACACTGACTTTCCTTTAATGTCTTAACTCGTGCAATAAATCCCAATTTTTCACAGGTATCAAGTCCGAGAATTGGTGTAACTTTTTCATCAACTACTTTGAACACAATGTTTGATTCTTCATTTTTAAATTTACACAGTAGCTCTGCCTCGCCTAGAACTGCTATCTTATCATCCGTATAACTTATTAAATTTTTTGTTCGGCTTGATTTCAAACGAGCTTTTAACTTGTCTATTAAGTGTCTTGGTAACACATTACATTCTGCTCCTGTGTCTAGTTTTACTGTGAACTTCACATTGCCGACTTGTAGTTTTTCTGTCCAGTTCTTCTTTTGTCCAGCACATACAGTAGATATGTACACCTCATGTTCAGAATTTGAGCTTTCTTCTAAAACATTCACTCTTTTTTTTTTGTTTAGGGTACTGTTTCTTCTTGGTTCTGCACATTTTGGCAAAATGACCATTTTTGTTACACTTTGTACACGGTTTGTTATAGGCTGGACATTCTCTACGCTTGTGATTTGTACCACACCTTATGCAGTCAAAATTCTTGCTTTGTTCTTTTTTTGCAATTAAATTTTTCACCACTGAAACCTCTTCTGATTTGTTTTTGCCTTCAAACTCATTCAATTGTTTAGAAGCTTGTTCACTTGTTTTACAGATGGTTATCGCTTTGGTCAAGTCCAAATTGTCTTCCGTTAACAATTTTTCTCTTATTTGACTTGATTGTATCCCGAATACTATTTTATCTTTTAGCATTTGATCAAGCAAGGTTTCGAATTCACATTTACTTGCTTGTGTTTGTATTCTTGTCAAAAATTCGTTGAACTGTTCGTCTTCATTCTGTTCAATTTTAAAGAATATATATATCTTTCGAATGATATGTTAGTTTTCGGCGTAAAATAATCTTTAAATTTAGTTTTGATTATTTGTAAATTATTTTTCTCAGCATCATTTAGGTTAAAACTGTTGTAAATGTCAATGGCTTCTGGGCCTATTACAGCCATAAATGTCGCAGCTTGAACATTATTTGGTTTTTTCTCTAATTGGATGGCTGTTGCATAAAATTCGAATTGTTGTAACCACTTTTTCCAGCTCGTTGCTTTGTCTGCGTTGATTTGCAGATTGGCTGGCGGCTTGATACCCGATACTGCGTCGTTTGTCGCCATTGTATAAAAACAACTTTCTCACTTTGTTTTCTTGTTAGGCACTTTATTAACAGTTTTCGTTTTTATTTAACCACTTCTGACACCATGTGATGTGGGTTTTTAATATTAAAACGGAATATAAGTTGGATACAAGTGAGCGGTTTTATTGGCGTTCTCATAGACCATAGATAATCATAGATAGTTCTGGGTACAGATTCATTGTTAACTGACATAGACAAGTGATGCACAGATATTTGCTTTACAGACCATTTTATTTTAACCTCAAAAGAGTCGATTTCTATAGAAAGATTATTACACTTCTAGATCGTAATATACAGCATACATTTCAAATTTCAATTCTCTTACTCCCAAAACATAGAACTTTCATCCAAACTTCCAAGGAATGACTTTCGAAAAATTATTGGGATGGGAAATCATCAAATGACCTCTTCCGCCCTGGGCGGACCGGAAGAGCGAGAGATTAGCGCATTCAAACAAACAAATAAACAAACTCTTCAGCATTAAAATGATATTAAAAACGTGGGTTTCGATATGGTTTTTTACATGCTGCGCTCCTATTGGTCGCAGCATAATGTTATATAGCCTAAAGCCTTCCTGGACCAATGAGCTATCCAACGCAAAAAAAAAATTTCAAATCGGACCAGTAGTCCCTGAGATTAGCACGTTCAAAAAAACAAACGAACTCTTAAGCTTTATATATTAGTAATAGATTTATGTATTGATTATAAGTGTAGGTTATGGATAAAAAAAAAAAAACTAATAACCCAACTCTAACATCATGTTAAAAAATTTTGATACTATCAAGACCAAAAGTCGAGTTACAATCTCTCAAAACTATGGCCAAGCAATACTAGTTGTAGTTACGACCTTTTTCTATAATAAAGTTTGATACACACTCATACACTTTGACAACTTGCTACCCGCTTATGATTGTTAGGTACTACTTACTAATTTCAACGTTCACAGTAAGTGTTTCAATGGCCTAGCGGTCCTCGCCTTTCTCGATAGGCATTCAAGGTACTTCGAGTTCAAATCTAATAACTTACAAAATATTTTTTAAATGTTTATTGCTGAGTTATGAATGCTGACAACAAAAATATGTAAAAATACCGATCCGCAACTTAAAGGTGATACTTTCTTTTAAGATTTTTTCTTTATTAGAGTCATTATAAAAAGATGACGGTAGATTTGAAAGAAACTGAATCACTAGTTCACAAAAAATATTCCACTACCTACAATAACTATTATTAGCAACAATAACTCAAATAATATTACTTAGCTGTTGTTGTTTGGTGAACATACAGTTACGAGTTTGTGTTATTAGTTTTACTTTTTTAATCAATATTTAGGCCTATGCAGCAATATATCTCAAATATCATATGAAACCGGCTTTTGTGTAAGTTGTTTTTATTATTATTTGGGTAAGGTGCAAACCAATCGCTTGTTGCAAGTGTGTAATAAAATTGTTATTGTTTTAGAGAAATACTGTAAGCCAAAGTCAAGAGGTTGGAGGACGAAGGTGGCTTATGTGTCGAGACAAGTGGAACAAAACAACAATATTTACCGTTGAATAAACCTTTGAATCTTGCGAAGAAGAGAGGTTGCATTTGTGGTTTAAAAATAAACTGGCGATACTGGTGGAGACTTATCGAGCTAAACAAAAAACAAAAAAAAATTATAACAATCACAGTACAGAAGTGTCCTACAAAGTGTTTTAAATATATGTCATTATATATCGTAATAACGGACTCTAAACCAACTCGTAAAGTAATTTAGCTAAGTGACAGTAATATGTTCGGTTGGCTTAATGACTAACAGATGTCGCCTTTTGCAATTTCAATACAAATTACTTTTGGTAAATTATAAAAACAATAATTTCGGAATTCGATAAGAAATAAGTTCGTTAACTATTGAACTAAGAAAGCGCTTGAACAATATAATCTCATGCCATCAAACTCCGAAAAAAGTCACTGCAGGATGGCAGCACTAGTAACATGCTATACACGCAAAAAAATTGTATATGTAATAAGCACTGTTTTGTGTTCTAAGTACAGATTATTTTATGATTGTAATAATATTCAAATTAAGCTTCAATCCTCATTTCTTTAAGAAAATGAATAATTAAGCTATACCCTCTTTAATGATAATATATAGGTAATATTATCATTTTCATATCTAAAAACCAAAAATGTTATTTATATTTTTTACCTTAACAATATCATAAGTTTGACAGGGATTACTTTTATATAAAATATTACAATGCTGCCATATCAACGTTTGTTTCATTTATTGGTATAAGTATATCTATACCGAATAATATATAACTTTATAATATATTGCATTACAATATGCTTATTGTTTGTTATTACATTACATCTATAGTAAACTAAAACATATAAAAACCTTTTTTGGTATAAGTATTCAATAAATTTTCCTATTCGTTTAAATATTATTTGCAAACATTTTTACTTTAAAATACAAATCAATTATCATAATTTTAAATTTATGAAACAACAAAAAGATTTGCCGTTATTAAGGATCGAACCCACAATCGCACGCTTTTCATAGCATCATTGTTAAGTGCGGCCGCTAACTTAACTTCAAATGAAGTAACGAAATTTTGCATTACTTTAAAGAAAGACGAAGATTGCGATAAAAATATTTTTTTACCGGCCACGAACACTAACGCATTATTATGCGTTAGTGTTCGTGGCCGGTTTAGCGCAGGCGACAGTTAGTAAGTAGTCTTTAAGGTGGAAAAGGACTTCTACAGCCGATAGTACATATTTAATGTGAAATAATTACCCTGGGCCGCAAAAATAACGGGCCACTTAATAATACTGCGATATCTTCCAAAGTTATGTACCAATGTGTGTGTCTACATACATAGATCCACAAATACATGTCTAGATAATAATTATGTTATAGGCAGAGAAGACCGATACAACGTGAGCCCTATTATAAGAAATCGACGTCTCACGGCTGTTCAGGTTCGAAATAGCCTTCATGAAGTACACCACAATAATGTGACTAATGACACGTTCCTGTGGAGACTTTGTGAAGCTGATATAAAGCCTTATAGGCTAGCAAATGGCCCTAAACTGCTCAGAGAACATCGGATTGCCAGGTTGCGATTTGATCGAGAACACGTTCGATGGACAGATGATGACTCATTGGAAAACATAACCCTGGACCAATGTCCAGGGTTATGTTTTCCAATGAGTTCAGATTTTGTTTATTCACACACTACGAATTGAAGAGGCGAACAGGTGAACGTTATCGTCAAGCGTGTTTTGAAGAAAAGGTGCTGTTCAGTGGAGGATCAATAATGGTGTAGGCTGGGATATTTTCAGAGAGTTTTTCGGAGTTAGTGATTATAAAAAATGGTTCTTTGACGGCTCCAAATTACGGAGAGGAGATTTTAAATGAGCATGATGGTCCTTTCTTGGTGAATATGGGTGCAAATTGTATTTTTATGCACGATATTGACCGCATGGTGCACAGTTGGTCAACGCGCAATATCAAGACGTCGGTATCACCCGCATGGAATCGCCAGGTCGTAGCCTGGATTTAAATCCCATAGGGAATTTACCTATTTAAATGAACAGACAGCTGTGCTATTAGGGAGTTTGTTCCGCCACTTCTTCTTTCTAGCGAAAGCACTAGGAAGTGTCGATGGGTGGGCGTTATGGGGAACCGTCTTATGAAATATTGACGTTCAAAAAGTGCTGATTCTTAGCCTGATTTGAATAAATGAATTTTGATTTTTGATTTTATGGGACGAGCTTGGAAGACGCATAAAAACGTTCTCCAGCTGGAACTACCATACGTGAGTTACGGAGTGTGCTAGTGGAAGAATGGTCAAACATAGACCAAAACCGTATTAGAAATTTGTTTTACAACATGCCACATCTCAATGAAGTGATACGGGTTTGTGGAGGCAACCAAGGTATTAAAATGTCTGAAACGCTTTCTTTTTGTAGGTTGACTGTTGTTGTCAAAAGTTAGAAGTGCTCTTTTTATTTTTTTACTTCTTCTCCAGCCTATAGAGATCCACTGCTAGGCAAAAGCCTCCCTAAAGGTCTTCCACGATGACCTGCCTGGTGCTGCCCAGATCCATCGGCTTCTCTTCACCAAGCCATCAGTCCACCATTTTGGGGGCCTCCCTACTTTGCATCATCCGGTTATTGAGGTTACAAACATGTTATGTATAAGTCAGTTATCTTTAACATGGTTTCACGGATTAGTGTAGTGTATTTAAGATACTATCACATTTTTTATAAGCGGCTCGTAATTTTTGCAGCCCAGTGTATTTTATGTTTAACATTCTTCTTCTCTTCTTCCTCAGCCATGTCCACTGCTGGACAAAGGCCTCCCCTAAGGCTTTTCACGCTGACCGGTCCTGTGCTGCCCCCATCCATCGGCTTCCCGCGACCTTCACCAGGTCATCGGTCCACCTTGTTGGGGGCCTCCCTACGCTGCGTCTTCCAGCACGTGACCGCCACTCCAGAACCTTACTGCCCCATCGGCCATCGGTTCTACGAGCAATGTGCCCTGCCCACTGCCACTTAAGTTTAGCGATTCGCAGAGCTATGTCGGTGACTTTGGTTCTTCTGCGGATCTCCTCATTTCTGATTCGATCACGCAGAGAAACTCCTAGCATAGCTCTTTCTATTGCCCTTTGTGTGACTCTGAGCCTTCGTATGAGGCCCATTGGCCCATGTTTAACAATAAATAAGTATTTATAGAATATTTAGATCTCCACAATTTTTCACCAAAAATATCAGCAGGCCGCTGTCGTCGACAACAATTCGATTCACCCTATCAAATCTTACAATACAAAGTGCATCGAGGCATTTCCCCGCAGAAATTGCAGGCAAGGCAGGCATCGAGATAGGTAGGTGGCATCACTGCAAAACATTTTTATCTCCTTTCAATTTCCGTACACGATACCTACAAAGATTAAACGCCGTATCGAACTATCTCGAACTTCGATTAAAATCGCTAGCTCGGGAAACGGACAAACTTCTTCCCTGTAAATATATTTTTGCAGACTTGGACCGAGTTTTGACTTTTTACTTAATACGGAGTGATATTAAACTTTTTCCAGACGTTCGAGATGCGTCTCTAGAACGACTGATTGTTGGAGATTCGATGCGATTCTCCAGTAGCCGGCAAAGTTTTATTTATATTGGCCAAAGTTGTTCTAGTTTTGTTAAAAGCTAAAACTAGCAAAAGTGATATCCACGAGTTTGTTGGTAAGCTTAGAACGTTTCTAATTTGACTAATTATTCATAATTAAGTAATTTTGACGTTCGGAAAGTGCTGATTCTTAGTTTAATTTGAATAAATGTCTTTTGATTTCGCCCACCAAACAAAGTCTTGCCGCCAAGCGATTCATCGTGTTCCGGCATGATGTCTGGTGAAGCCGCACAGAGGACAGGTCTGAGCAGTTGTGTTTCAAAGTGTGCCGGGTACGATGCGCCAAATGTTGTTATGTCGGGAGTTTGATCGGGGAGGGTCTCCAGATCAATGTCCCGCAGCGGATGGCGCAGCGTGGTTTATCGTGTTGTTGGGTTTAACATTGCATCACTTCGCTCAATTGCCGTCTTCCTTCCTATTTATTCAGTTTTTAATAAGTAAATAGGCTCTTAAAAAAATAGCGCGCTTTACCAACAACGATTGCATCTCTGCTTACCATCAGGCGGGACTGCGGTCATGAACTAGTTTATATTTATATAAAAATATGTTGATTAGTATTTTGTACATATTTTGTATCTATTCTTTTGGTAGTTGAGACCTTCGTCATTACAGCTAACAGTGAATGATACTTTATTTAGACATTCAATTATCACAAACTCTCTGATTGCTAATTCAACATGCGAAAAATTAACAGCTAAGGTAAAGTAATATCAACCATCTTTAGAGAAGAGAAATTGATGAGAATAATATATGATAGTTTGCCCAGAAAATACCTACCATTGAGTTCAACTCGAAACATCTCCAAAATACATAATAGCACAGGGTTGTATCAAATAGACAGTCAGTGAGCACCGTTGGATTTTATCACAGAACTCACATACCATATAATTTTATTATACCTTCGTCGAGCGTGTTAAGATCTTAGAATATCTTGATTTTCTTAATGGTTTCTTAAACGCTACACATTATCCTTACTTATCTTTATTTACTTCTTCACAGCCTCCGTGACGTAGCGGTAGCGAATGCGGCCGCTGCGCAAGGAGGCGTGGGTTCGAGCCCCGCGCAGTGCAAATATCTTTATGCATAAATATGAATATTTGCACGACTATACCATACGAACATCTAGTGGCAGTCATTACAGATTATTGGAGCGCTCAAAAGTCCAACAATTATTGTAACTGCAATGCTTCAATTTCGCCAGGTCAGACGGCAGTAGCTTCAAGGAAAATTCTGAAATGTAGCCAAAATCAGCAGTTAGACTGGTAAAGCTGACCCCAGACTCCAAAGCTGAAAGCTTCGGATGCGACTGGGATTAACACTGAGATCAGATCTTTATTTACCTAATTTTTACTTTACAGTAGGTACGTTTCTTTTTTTTTTCAAAGTGTTAGTAAATGTTCATCTATTTTCATCGAATTACCCATCAGTGTAAGTAGTTAAGTAAAGGTAAACAAAAACACCACGTGACTTGGTTATTCCACTAAACGTATACCGGTCATTTCAGTTGTATTCTTCAATGTTCTTCAACGTTTGCTAACGAATTATAACGTAACTATTTTATTTATTTTATAATTATAAACTAGTGCTTGACCGTAATCCCGCCTGATGGTAAGCAGTGATGCAATCGTTGATGATAAAGAGCGACAGTTTATTAAGACCCTATTCACTCAGAAAAACCGAGTGAATAGGAAGGAAGACGGCAGTAGAGCAAGATGATGTAATGTTAAACCCATTAACATGACCAACGATGATGCGCAAGTTTGGTAGTGGAGGGTCTCTAGATCAATCTCTCTGACCCTCCACGACCAAATTTCCGACTTATCAACATTTAGCGCATCGTGCCCGGCACACATTTCAACACAACTGCTCAGACCCGTCCTCCGTACGATTACACCAGACATCATGCCGGAACACGACGAATCGCTTGGCGGCAAGCCTTTGTCTGGTGGGTGGTAACTTCTACCGGCAGCCGATTTAAGAGTAAAATTATAAAGTAGCATAACAACTGAATAGAACTGGTATTACGTTTAGTCACTTCACTAAGTCGATCGCGTACTTATAAAAATTTTTATTTACTAGTTTTTTTTTTTATAACCGCCAAATTCTTTCTACGTTTAAACTTATACACTGCAAAATGAATGCAACTGATATTGTGACCGGCAAATTAATTGCGTAGCACATCATTCGTAGCAATTAGTTTCAGTTTGACAGTTCAATAACACTCATTGCGTTAATAGTATCGTTAAGAAGGCAAATTTTTCGAGCTAAAGCAGGTAATGGGTTATAAAATTATTGTATTTGAGAGTAATAGTGTTTTAGCATTAGGAGTATTCTGACTTACACTAACATTATTTCTTTAATAACCACGTTTGTTACCCACCGGTGATTACTATGTATGGCTGAGGCGACACTACGGTTAAACCGCGGCGGTTTTTTCCCGCGACTGATTTTTTCGCTACAAAATCGCACCTTTAGAACAATAGAGACCTAATTCGAAATTTGGAGATTTCAATGTTGACTCATAAAATTACCTTGCATGACCCTCTTCATCGGCTGTAAATAAAACAGAGACTTAATATGGCGTAGAAAGGCACAAACTTATACTTCGGTCTCTTTCACTCTGTCCTCTCCATCCGCTCCTGTTCAATTCGAGAGAGTCACAAGCAGTAATGTGCCGCGAGTGTCATGCGCAGGTCGTTACTTTTTTATTACTGTGGAGACCTAGGCCTGATTAGAACGCTACAAGACTAAAAATTAAGGTATGTGGATGTAACTATTTTTGGTAAAGTAGAGACCTATTTGTTATTGAGTCTATTTCATAATAAATTGTCTCTAAACAGCAATGACTTATTTGTCATTGAGTCACTCTTTGAATAAAAAAAGATACGAATTAAAGACGCAATCATCATTTGGTCTATGTCATTACGAAACTAGTGTTTATGATAAAAGCTGATTTATGATTATGCTCCTCTTGTAATAAATATGATTATATTTTCACAGACTATTTTAGACATGGGTCTTCCTACATACCAAATCGTTTTGTTGTCTTGTTAAATGTGTCATTTAACATTTGTAAATTTTTCCTCTAATACCAAGTAGCTCATCTTATAATTCTAGTAGATTACCATCAACATCCTCTTCCAGTTCCAGCAGCAGTTCTTGTTTATGTAAAGCAAATGACCATTTCATAGATGGGCCATCAACATCTAATTTAGCCGGTCATATTGCAAGCAGAACTACATCTGTTGAAAAAAGTTACCACCAGTCACCTATGAACTCAGATGAAAGCGATGTGGATATAAGTGACTCAGACCCAACCTATACTGTAGATACGTCTAGGTCCAATCTTAGAAATACTACTTACTTATCAAGCACTAGCTCCAGTTCTTCACCTTCGTCCAACACCGTAGCATCTAATAACACCTGTTCGCCTAATTCTGTCGTGGAAGTTCCCAGAAGATCTGAAGAAAGCCCACTAGAAATCCATCAAAATGGAAGCTAATTGTAACAAAATTTTAAGGAATCTTGGAAAGCTGACGTTTCTATGATGACCAAAAAGGAAGCACAGGCCCGTATAGTTAAAGATGCATGTAAAGGTAGACACCAATGTTCTGAGAATGTAGATGGTTCCGATAGAAATAAATTATTTGAAACATATTGCTCTCTTTGCAACATCGAACTGCATCGAACTGCATAGACTTTACATAATTAAGCCTAGATGCAAGTATACTAACGCTGCTAAACCCAGATTAATAAATAATGGATTCTATTTCATAATAAATGATACCTCTAAGACGTTCTTTACTAATATGCAAGGGATATGTGACCGTCAAATCAGAACCGTTAAAAAGAAAACTGACCCGAAGGTTTCGTAAGTAAAGACTTTAGAGGTAAGCACTTTGGAAGGAAACTCCGGATAGAGAGAAGAGAGAAGAAGAATAGAGTCTCATTATTTGTGAGCTACAACTTCCAGGGACAGACGATTATGGACCTCTGGAGAGATTTCGATAAATCTCAGAAAAAAGAAGGAAAACCATTATGTGACTGTTGGTTGTACCTATTACGGAATCTTTACAAAGGAATTTAATATAGGTTTTTTGCAACCAAAAAAGATAGAAGAAGTGCGACTGCTTAGATTATGAACTAGCTACTCTTATTCGCAAGGTGGCAGTTAAAGAAATATAATTATGATTATCATCAGAAAGAAAAGGTTCTGTGTCGTGAAGAAAAACGTCTAGATCGTCGGAATATAAATGAAACTAACATTTGCGCAGTCGACGTCGCTAACATGGACGATTTGCAGCCTGTTATGCAGTGTCCCATGATATGTCTCCAATATCATCTATTTTATTTATCCAAACTAAATTTTCTTAATTTTACAATAGTAAAAATGTTAAAAAAGCAACAGTTTAAAAGCGTAAAAAATAAAGATAACTATAAATAATTATGGACATACCGTAACGTAGGTAATAGTTATATTTGTAGTATATAGTTATTTCTGGGACGAAGTTCAGGGAAAACGAAGAGCTAACGAGATTGGGTCATGTCATCATCATCCCAGCGTTAATCCCAGTCGCATCCGAAGCCTTTTCAGCTTTAAAGTCTGGGGTCCGCTTTACCAGTCCAACTGCTGATATGGTTAAACTTCGACATTTTCCGAGAAGCGACTGCCGTCTGACCTCCATAACCCGAAGGCGATATCGAAGCATTGCAGTTAGACCAATTGTTAGACTTTTGAGGGCTCCAACAACCCGTAACGACTGCCACTAGATGTTCGTATGGCAACCGGGACCAACGGCTTAACGTGCTTTCCAAGGCACGACCAGACCAGTGCAAATATTCATATTCATGCATACAAAATATTTGCACTGTGCGGGGATCGAACCCGCGCCGTCTTGCGCAGCGGCCGCGTCCGCTACC